>JANHFX010003553.1:0-29008 GCA_027560015.1 Chloroceryle amazona | reverse complement strand
GCCCACCCCCGCCGGCGACGGGTCCGGGCCGAGCCCGCCCTCCCCGTACCCTCTCCAAGCCCGGGTCGAGCCGTGCCTAAGCCGTTCCCACAAACCCCCGCGCCACGCCGTGCCATGCCAGCCCCACAATGCCCCGCGCCGGGCGGGCACCGGCGGCGCGCGCCAGCTGCAGCCCCTCCGGAAGCGCTGCCTCGCTGGCACTCGGGAGGGCCCCGGGTTTGCCGGGCCCGGCCTGTCCCCGGGGCTGGGAGGAGGGAACTAAGGGGTCAACCTCCGGTAGCAGGGCGATGGCTGCAGCCTCGTTCTCCCGAGGCCGTGCCAGAAGCCCTCGGAAGCGGGAGGAGATGAGGGGAGGGGATCCCCACCCTGTCAAGAAGTCCCCACACAGCTCTGTGGTCTTAAAGCGCGAAATGACCGTGGTGCGAAGACACAAAGTCGGAATTTCCTTTCGTCCAGTGAAGGGACAGAGCAGAGGCAGGGGCATCACTGGCCTAAGCAGCCCCTGATGCTGCTCAGGTGCTTGAACAGCCAGTGCGCATGGTAAAGGAGGCTCAAAATGCCTTAGGAAGGGCAGAGGTGTGAAAAGGCAGTGGGTTCATTCTGCCTCTTTGCGTTTACTGCAATGCTCAGGCCGAATTCCAGAATGAGTAAAACAAAGAAGCTGTAGCCAAGATGAAAGACACAGGTCCTTCCAAAAAGAGCGCAGCGTATATAAGTCCACATGTCAGATCCAGCTCTGCAGATGAGGTTTATTGCACATTGTACAAGCCCGCAGAAATACAGCGGGAGACTCCCTCCCTCTGCGGCCTCCTGCTTTCTGCAAGGAGGGCAGGTTTCCAGATGTAGGTGCTAGCGATAGAAAATGCAAGGTGAAGTTTACCAATGGCAATTTCAAAGTTGCAAGTAGAGAAGGCAAATGAAGGGAAAGAGGCTTGAATAAAGAGAGGAGTTTGTGGAGAAGTGTCTCGAGTAAGCCTCTCTTGTCCATGTAAAACACTTCAGGCTTAGAAAGATTGACCGCAGCAGTGTCTCAAAACAAAAGGCAGTGGGAAAAGTCACTGTCAGGTTTGTACAGCTGAGTATCAGGGATACAGAGGTGTCTGTTAAAGGCAGAGATGAGAAATGCAAATAGAGGTACAAAATAGAAATGGTAATTTAATTTGGCAGTGAGAAGGGAAGATACGGGACAGGTCTTCACTGGTACATCAAGGCAGAAAATGAAAGGGACCTGGAATTGGGACAACCAGAGATACCCACATAACCAGATACTTTAGGTGTTGAAAAGATCTGCAGTATCCGGTGATTCATTTCAATCCATGACAAAAAAAAAAGTGACCAACATAGGGAAAGGATATTTACTGGTTGAACCACAAGGTTTTAAATTCTTCCGTGAAAATGAAGAATTAAAATAATGGTGGTAACGACATCTATCATATGTACTCTGCTCTTCCTGATGCTAAGGTTGGAGTCTAAGATCAGGCTAGATGGTCTTCTTAAGTTTTGACACTTGGGGTTTTTCTTTTTCTCCTTTTACATTTGAGAACTTGGCCGCACTCCTGTTCAATCAATATCAAAACTTTCTTGACGACTTCATTGGTAAAGCATCAAAATGGCATTCAGAACAAAAACTGCTGCAGGTTTACACCAACAATCCTTTCCCCTAACAAAAAGGGCATCCCAACTCGTTTGAAAACTCTGTTATCTCCCTCATGGTCAGATTTATAAATGTGTGCTGGCTGAGGCAAGTCAGATTTGAAATGTCTGTTTTCTGTAGCTTGATTACTTGGAAAATAAGTGCACCAGGTTTTTGTGTTGATGTGGCAGCAGGAAGTTACCCAGGAAAAGAGACACACCTCAAAGGAAACAAGTTTGACTAAAAAAACCCTATCATATTAATGCTACATATCTGTGCCTGCTACAGATTCACAGGATATTTATTTGGATCAACTTCACTCTCATTTTCCATGAATGTATGCATGCCAGCATCCTTTGGAAGAACAAACTTGTAATGGTCATTGAATTCTGAAAAACATCATCTCGACAGCAGACAGATTTACCAGTTTGTTGGGAGTAAGTTAATGGTACTGTAGTATTTCTAGAGGGGAAAAAAAAAAAAATCTACTCATCAGTGAGCATTTGTAGGTGCCTCTTTGATTTGCCAGCCTCAACTGCAGAGCAAGCATGCCCACTTTGATGAACTACGGTGTTTACCCCTACGCTGGCCTAATCCAAGAAAACCAGCCTTACATTTGTTGGCAAACAGCAATCCCTGGGAGAAGCCTGCACTTCTGTGGTCCATAAATGCAGGGACATTTGATTTCTCTATCTGACAAACAGATGAAGTGTGTAAATTGATTATGGTGGAGAGGCAGAAGAAATCTCTTCCAAAACTAAGTTACTTACTGGGAAGCTGGGGAGAGTGAAACAAGAAGAGTGCCAGAGACAAAAGGTGTTTACTTCATCAGAGAAGTCACATTGCTACATGCTAACCACAGTGGGTTTAGAGAGAAACCGCACGTGTACAGATCTGGAGAATGTCACAATCTGGTATTGCTAAGAGGCCTGAGCTCTGCTTTTGCAAAAGGCTGAAACATCAGTGGTCTTGGTGCAGATTCATTATTAGAATTTCCCCAAAAAAGCAGCTCTAGAGTGGCTTTAATATTTACTGGTATACAAAGCAGCAGCATGCATGGGAGAACTTGCAGAGTTTCCACGTACTGTAACAAAAGGAAATGGCTCTTTGGAGGTAGTTCTGTAGAAGAAATCTACGTATGTCTGTGGACTTCACATCTGCATCCTCTGAACAACCTGAAATTCATCTGCAATTTAGACACCCATCTATTAGCACATAACTTCCTTTTCCCCATATACAGATTCTTTTGTTCTGCTCCTGTAACAAATGGCAAATCTAAACCGTGAGAGTGCAGACAGCGGAAAACCATGAACTTTAGATGTAGAAGGAGTGAAAGCAAATGATGTTTCCACTGGGGGGGTCAGAGCTTACAAATTTAGTGACTAATCATTTAAGCCCAAGTTCTAGCTCTGTTCATCCAAATTCTACAAGAAGCAGCTGCCGTAAAGAGCTGCACTGGACCACAGTGAGGGAAATGTGGACCAATAACCTGTCTCAGAGGCAGACAGTAGAAGATGTTAGGAGCAGAGGAGCCCTTTTCTTACAGAATGATGTTACCTGTAGCATGACTGCCCAACTTCTGGCATAGCTGTGAAAAAGGTACCATTTATCCAGCTCATTTTTGTACACAGGGGTGTGATTCCATCATCATCGGGGAAGCTGGTTTAAGATGTTGTTTATTTTCCCCCTAGCTATTCATTCCTAGAGCTGTGTCATAGCTTAGCACTGCTCCAGCAGTGCAGATATTTCAAAAGCCATGTTGTAAACTGGATCACTGAAGTAGAGTTAAAAAAGAAGGTTAAGAAAAAAAGGCTCAGTTCACTGATCTAGTTTATAAGCCCACAGAGAGATGCATCAGCACAACCGAAGGCATTAAATCGCACTATGACAGGAGTCTTTCAAATTGACTTTCCTGATGGAGAACATTTAAGAGAGAACTCTACCTGCACCCCAGCACTGGGGAGGAGCTGTACCTGGCATACTCTTGCATTTAAAACAGTTATTCTGCTTTTCACCTTTCCCCAACCCTCCACCCACACGGTCCCATGTGAACAACCTGCTGAACTCCTGCTCCCTCACTGTGGTTCTTGCTTCAGCTTTAGTAGAAGAGGAACGTTTTTACTTTCTTAACACATTAATAACAAGATGTGCAGCTGAAAAACAAAGCCTGTACATACTGCAGCTCTGCTCAGCTGGGATAGCATTCAAGAGGCAGAAATGTTTACCCATTGCTTGTGTGGCACAGTAAATATATTTATCTTGCTCTTATCCTTTCGATAAAATGGGAGTGACACCATCTCATAGAAGGGACCTTTACTGGGGAAAGCAAGTTGTCAAACAAAGCTGTGGAAGTATCCTCAGAAACACATCTAAATGCAAATTTCTGTCTTAGGTGGAAAAAAACTCTTCTTGAAGTTTGTGAGTTCCTCCAAACTTTGAGATGAGATCACGACCACATTATACATGGTTAGAGACACCACATTCCTGATCTGACATACTGAAAATAATGTCCCAGAGCTCTTAACCTCCAAGGAATTCTAATATAATCACCTCTACCATCTAAATGCAAGCACAATGCTAACCAACAGACATGGTTTAGCTCAGTATATCCCTTTCCTAACCTTTTTTTCTCTAGCCCTGTTCTCTTGCTGTTCCTATTTTCTATTCAGCTTTAAATCTGGAGAAAGCTGACTTCCAACACCATTGTACAAAAGGGCCACCAGGAATACAAGCCATCCCACAAAAGTATTTTTGCTCCTAACCCAAGATTTGTAATCTGAGTCTTCTGCCTTGAGCCTACCCAGAGTTGTCCCAAATCCCAGCAGAACACAACCTGCTACCTGCCTTAAATAAGCACAGCAATTCCTTGCTGCAGAAAACAAACATTTTCACACAATCTGATCTGACGCAGCTTAGCTCCTGCAAAGATAATTCAGCGAGTATGGTGTACATAATTTTAGGCTTGTCTGTCCTGGACTCACAGCTCCCTGGCTCAACGGTTGCTAAGGATTCTTTATTAACATCTCAAATACCTCATTTTCCTTCTCCCTTCCTCAGGGGGGTAAGAAATGCTTCAAATTCCTGACTTTAGAAGGGCTTGGGGGCATTCCTCTTACTCCACAGAGGATAAGCTGAAAGGAGAGTAACATCCCTCCCCAGCCCCTCTGTCACCCTCCACTTGTCATGCTTGTGACACTCAGGTAGCAAACATACTTGCCAGGCTTGGGGAAGATATTTGTAAGGAAAATAATAATAAAAAAAACCCAAAACCAACACTTTAAAGAGATTGAAAAACCCATCTACACATTCATTCTGATAAGGTAGGGCTGTGGAGAGATTTACACCACCTTTGCTTCTCTTTTCCTCCTTCCATAGGTCTCAGGCTGGGTTACATTTTCACGGAACCAAGAGTAAAGTAGCAAAGTGTCTAATCTGTCACTAATTAGTCACTAATTTTCACTATTTAGAAGACAGAACTAAGTTCAGAGACTACATAAAGGTGATGATATTTAACTACATCACTATTTTTTTTTCACTGTTTTAATTGCTTTTCAGCATTAGTTACCTCTGATGGATCTCTAAACAAAAGGTATCTGTTTGTTGACTTCCTCTTCCAGCAAGAACTTAGTCTCCCTCCCACACCCCCCCCCCCAAAAAAATAAAAATAACATAAATGAGAGCACCCCCTCTTTCAGCTTGCTGCCTTTCCTGAGCTTCCTGTGTGAGATTTTGCTCCACTAATGGTGCCTCTCAGCTTACCTCATGTTTGCTGTTTGGTTTTGGGCTCAGCCTGCAATAGTAATCAAGGCCAAATATTTGCTCAAATGAAGTGGCTCTGTGGTTCTCATTCCGGGGAGCTGGCCGAGGACAAAGTGAAACTAGCTTGAAATATTCTAGTATACCCAAGAGATGCTAGCAACAAGGGATTTTTCCAGTGATGTAGAAAGCCATCCAGATTCTCACTGTAGCTTTGTTGTGGGAACTGCAGGGGAACTAACTCATTTATAGCCTGCTGCAATTAAAGACACCACTTTTGTCTGCAAGAAATCAAAGTCGGCCTATTCAAAGCCAAATTTTGGGCCCATTCTGTCCGGCTACAACCAAAAAGAAGAGTCAGCGTGAAGTTACGCAAGCATTCATCCTCCTTCTTCTGCAAGACCAAAGCCCACATTTTTCTGATAAGAGGCTACATCCTTTATGTTTGCAAGTCAGTGGCAGGTCTTATAAACACACCCACAGATTCTCAGCATAATATATTGCAAGCTCTGTGCAACCAGAGCCGGCAGATGCTTTGCTCAACAACCCCCCTTTCATTTGTGCCAAGATTTCCTCCCACATTTGGGACTTTTTTCCTGCTCCCTCGAGAGCCTCCTCAATTCTCCCACCTCCTCTGGCCTCCCACTGCCAGCGTGGACTGTTCTGTACAGCTTTGCCAGCCTGCTCGGCCCTTGGAAATGTATGTGCCAGTGGAGGAAGCTGGCCACAAATAAGGTCCACGTGTTGCCCTTATTCTCAGCCCTGTGTCTGGACCAGAAGAGTGAACTGACTGCACTGGCACAGAAGGCAGAAAAGTGTCTGGGGCTTACTGAAACATTAGCTTTGTGGGGTGTGGGAAAATGCCAACAGAGACACATGAGGTGCCGTCGCTGGGGGAAACCACCTTTTAGCTTGAGGTACAGACAAGATCCATTTAACACAGTCACCTTCTCTCCCATTTACCACTGTTGTTTCCCAGGATTATTCTGGAACAAGGAAAGCAGCTCACTGAGCATCCCATGTGTTTGCATAGCGCACAATTACTGTGAAAAACCCGTCCCTCAGAGGGGCAGCAGGCTACTGAGCTGCCCAGCTGCAGGCTAAGCACCTGCTCTGCAATATTTCTCAGCTACCAAGAGACAGGAAAATGTCAGAGGAATCAAACCTCCAGGACAGGGGTGCTTGGGGGCTTCTTCTGAAATTCTTCTACGTGAGGTAGCAGCTTGTGTTAGGCTGGGATCATGTCCTGCAAGCTCTGATATCTTCTGCACTGGCTCAGGAGGAAAAAAAAAAAAAATTAAAGAGGTAATTTTTTTTTGTGGAAGAGAATATTTGGATGTTCCACACTCAAGTGTCATACAAATCTAAAGCACAAAGAAGATAACTCTGCTCTCTTCTACCATTCAACCCAGGGTAAATCCTGCCTACTCTCTCCTTGTCTTTCCTGTTTATACATGGACTAAAAGCATCCTCAAAGCTCTTGCTACTCCACCAGTCTCCCGATTACGGCTGCATCCACACTGAACTCTAAACACACACCTGTACAGAAGTTTACGGCTCATTGCAAGACAGCACAGAGGCCTATAATTCTTTGACTCTTTATAGAGGAATGTACATGTATAAAAGCCTTTTGAATTTTCATAAGCCGCCCCTTAGATGTGGGATAACATAACAAAAAAGGATTAAAACAAGCTGCTCACCCGATGATTCAGCTTTCCTGCAAAATTTCTGCTAACAGCCATCATAACTCTGGAAAGAATCGTCCCAGACCCATTTTCCTGTGGGCTAAGAAAACATCAGCGACGAAGATCATAACTTAAATGTTTTGTTTCTACAAGGAATCCACGAGAAAGAGCTTTGCATTAGATGGAGACAAAAAAAAATAGAGTCATGTGCAGAAAAGGAAGGTATGTGTATGTGTGTGGGTTTTGCTTTTGTGTTTGGATTTTGTTTGTTGTTTTTGTTTGTTTAGTTTTTGTGGTGTTTTTTTTTTTCTCTCTTTTTTTTTTTCTATCTTTTCTTTTAAGTTAAGGAATGCTAAATCAGGTTTGGCTTTGCTAGGGAATGTACCAGCTGTCTCCAAGCTCTTTTTATTATGATCTCTCTTGTACCTTAATTGAGAAAGCAGGGTGTGGAAGTTTCAACAAAAGTTTCCCTTTGTAGTCTGTTAATTAGGCACAGGAGTTAACAAAACCCCTCACTTATAAACAATTACCTTTCCCCAGGCTTATTTTCATGCTTCCACATTTTTACTAATTTTCTATTAGTTTTCCAGAGTGGACAAGACTAATTTCTAAAATTAGTCCTCTAATTAGCAAAGAAAAAGGCAAGAATGAAAATATGTAAAGGAGGGGAAAAAATATAATTAGAAGCATTTAAAGGTGTCTTTTTATGCTTCTTCAGGATACAGGAGCCCAAGGTCTTTTCAGATCACTGCAAAGTCTCCTTTAAAACTGAAGATCTAGATTATGGTTCCCCGGAAGTGACTCTGGGTTTAAATGCATGGGGATGGGAAAGAATCTGATCTGTGTTTGTGTGCCCTGAAATGAGTGCTCTACCCTCATCCCTGCAGGAGGAAGAAACAGAGGAAAGCAAGAGGGGCTGCGAGCTGTAATTCCTTCTCACCTTCTCCATTTGCAAAACAAAGTTTGCTTTAAAAAGAGGGCCCTGCTTGACCCACAGGACATCTCTTTGCCTGCCAGTGTCCTGGCCCATCTCTCAGCGTGTGCTCAGACCCCAGAGGCACACAACAGCTGGGAAGGGAGAGGCTTCTGTCCTCCTCTCTGCCAACTCTGCGCTTCATCCTGATGGCAATGACCTCACCTCTTGGCACTGAGCTGTCCAACGGGGGAGTGCCAGCCGCCCTGGCACCCGTAGCCCTCCTCCTCCTGCGGCCTCCCAGCAAGGGAAAGAAGAAACCCAAGGCTTGGGGCAGTCCTTCTGTCTCCAAAAGAAGCAATTCCCCTGATGGAAAACTGTACTAGAAGGACAAGTGACATCTTAATACTAAACATTCTCCATCCCCCATCGGCATGGAACCTTTCACACCACTGCTCCCTAACCTCCTTTCTGTTGAATTTCTGGAGAAAGGTCAAACAAGGCACTTTAACCCCTGGTATCAGAAGTATGTTATGAATCAGTCTCCTGTCAGTGTCACACTTCTTTTGTTGTCTGTAATAATGCCGTTTGCCCAAGACTTTTACAATGTGTGAGGCAGCCAGATATTCAAACCTATGCAAGGGGCTATATTTGCGTTCCCTGAAAGTTGCCTTTGCATCCAACGACCTGTCCAGAAAGCAGGGGAGAAATGTTTACATGGGGCTGGGGAAAGAGTAGCTCACTCTCAACAGGGTTTGTGTCTTCTGGCCTGCCAGAAGATATGGAAGAGACTGTTGGGGGGGGAGAACTCTTAATTCTCAGTGGCAGTTTCCCAAGCATGGCAGTTCTCCCACCTTGCCTCTCCTCTCTGGCAGAAACCAAGGACAGTGAAGATACCAAGCAAAGATGGGCATCCACCCCTTTATTGCTGTACATTACACCACACTCCCCCTTTCCCACTGTGTTGCCGCAGCACAGACTGATTCTCAAGCCACAATCATCTCCTGTTGCTTTTCCCAAAGAGGTTTGCAGCTCAAACAGACCAGACAAACTCAGTGTGAGAGAGCAAGCAAGAGTGAAAAAAGGCTGGGAATGGCCCCCATGCCTGCAGCAGGTCCCAGGCAGGAGCTGGGTACAGGACGCTACCCCGACAGAGTGGGCAAGCTGTGGAACCAAGGACTCCATGGCAGCACTGCTTCATGTGCGATGGAAAAATGTTTAAACTGCTGCAGCTGAGGCCCACAGGAAACTTTTGGGAAGTGTTTGCTGGGTCTAAGACAGGAACCAAGAGAGGCAATGTTTAAAATATGCACTGACAATGAATTGCTTCATTACTTAGAGAAAAAGCAAGATGGGGGGAAGGAGTAAAACTCAGCCACATCAGGAAATAATTGCCTGCCAGATACACTAGATCTCCTGACAGCATTTATTTTGGTCTCCTGACCAAAGTCCTGCTCTAGGATTTTCCTGCTGCTCAGCCCACGGTGTCTTCCTCATCACAATAAGCTTCTCCTTCCAGAAGGCAGCAAGTTCTCTTCTGCTTTTAGGTCTTCCCCGCAGGAACACACTGAATCTCAAAAAGAGCAACATACCCTCAGAAGATCATTTTCCTAGGGAGAAAGATTGGGGAAGGTGGCCATTTGAAGGGTCACCTAAGACCCCAAGGACAGCCTCCTCCTTTGACACCAACAGCAGGGGCTGCACAGTTGAGTCTCCCCCACTCTGTGACCCCACCTGCCTCAGGGTCCCAGGGGCTGTGTAGGGGGCAGGGGACCCCACAGGAGAAGAGCCATGGCCACGCTGTGGGATTAGAGCCAAACTCAGCAAGGCGGTGCAATCCCAGCCTACATGCTGTCCAGCACAGCTCCTTCCCTGGCATGTAGCACCCAGGCAAGGGACATCTTCTCCCTTGGGAGAAGATCCATCCCCATCCAAAGGGGATGAAGGAATAGAAGAAAGCAGAAATCTCATGTATAGGGCTGTTTACCATCTCTGATAGTGACTGTTTTGCCCTGCTGTGCCGTTTTCCTTTCTCCACAGTCACCTTCCCTTGGGCGTATGCTCTCAGCCGAGGAGTGAACATGCCAGCCTTCAAACTAAGAAAACTCTTGGCCCATGAGCTGTTAAAAAAAGGCACACAGACACGGGAGCCAGAGCTCCCCTCCCGCAGCACTTTGTACAGCAAGCGAATAGTGTCAGGCAGGACGTGTTCTACACTTGGAGCGGTCCAAGGCAAGAAGTCACGCAGGGCAGAGCACCTGGAGAAACCAGGAGGACCTCGTGGCCCTGAGCTGCACACACATCCATGAGCAGAGAGACGGGAACCGCTGCCCTTCTGGAGCTGGAATGTGGAGGAGAATGCTGGAAGGGGGAGGCAGGAAGAGCCTGACTTGGGAAGGAGAGGGGCAGGTAACGATCATCCAGCTATTTACGGCTCTTTTTTTCCTGCGACAATCGAAGCCTTATATGGGCAAGAGCCCTCCGAGCGAGGCAGAGCTGCGGAGGTGGAGCCTCAAGGGGCAGTCCCGATGGTCGCTCCCAGGCTAGCTGCCTGCACAAGCTGCTGACCTCCTTCCCGGGAAAAACCCTGGGAACCCTTGCTAAATCCAGCTGTTTAAATTTCAAACCTACAAAACGCCCCGGCTCCCCTCCCCTTCTCCCCCATACCTCCTACTCGCTGGAGTAGTAACGTCTGCCTTTGTAACGTTGGGGGTATCTGGGACCACGGGGTTGTTGGATCGCCTGCATCCGACGTGGGAAACCTATTCCCATCTGGTTGCGATAATACTGAGAACCGGAATTAAAGAAAAAAAAAAGAAAGGAAAAAACAACCAACCATCCCTTCACCCCCCCCAGGGTCAGACACCAGCGAGTGTGTGAAAGGCTGCAGCTGGCAGGACTGGTGCACAAACTCCCTTGCAGATCCTTTGGCCTCTGGATGTGCTTTGGAGCCCCCCCAGTATTTCTGGCTGAACTGACAGAGTGCACAGTGGGTTCTTACACATTTCAACCCCATCCAATCCACCCAGCTGAACCACACTGGAAGCTGGCACAAGTAAAACTGAACATAAACATGCTAAAAATGTCACTGTCATCAGATAAGGTTGCTATGCGCATAAAATTCCTGACACAAGGACATGAAAAGTTAAGCCACATGCATATGGTGGCTGGGATGGGGGGGGTGTGTGTGTGTATGCTGAGCAGGGATTCAGGCTGTAACTCTGGTGTTGGGCCCGTTGCCAGTCTGTAGAAAGAAGAAAGAAAGAAAAAAACCCCTAAAATGTCACAGCACCCACCTCCTTCTGCAAGCACTGGTGTGTTTTGGGAAAGAGCAGCAGGCGGGAGGCAGGGATTAGCCATGCAGCTTGAGATCTGTGGAAGGCTGGCTTTCCTGGGGATAAAGCACATGCTGAGGGCCAGCCCTCAGCAATCTTTACCAAAAACAGTCATATTTAGCACTCCAAGGGGGGCAGTTATCTCTGGTTTATAAAAGAGGAAGCAGGCGCTGAGAGCTTCCTCTATAATATACTTACTTCTTGTAGTCGTAGCTACATTCAAGCTGCAGAAACTCAGGGTTGAGTGGGCTAGGGGCTAGCACGTGAGCTTACCAGTTCTCAGACACCCAAGCTCACAGAGAAGTGTGGGAGCTGCCTGATGCAATGATTTTCCCTGCCACACAGAGTTTTTATAGTTCTCAAGCCACATAATTTGAGAGCCAAGGGGGGCAGGAGCTATGGGAGTGGTTCACGAGTAAGTGATTTCAGGTGATCCCCACCTCTCCCGAGCTTAGCACAACAGCCACCCTTTTGCTGCATGCAGGCTGTCTGGGGCTCAAGAAAGAGACACTGTGAACCTTTTCCCCTGGGACGAGTGATGTGAGTTAGGTTCAACTGCAAGAGTGGAACATCATGTTCCTCCTCAGCCCCACAAGGGTCAGGGCTAGACAACCGTGTGAAGCCAACCCAAATCTGAGCAGCTGCCGAAGGGGAGGCTGTTCCGCTCCCTCCTCTGATCTTCACACTCCCTCTGCCAGTTCCAGATGACACAGCCAGCTGATTCAGCTGGAAATCAACTTGAATCAAAAGAAAGAGAGAAGTTTCCAGCTTGATCATTGCCTCGGTCCATTTGACTTGCCTGGGTGTGAGAGAGGCGCTGGAAATGCACGGTCATGGGCAGCCAGATATAAAACTGGCCAGAAATTATGAGGGAATTGCAGCCCAGGAGAGAGAGGCCAGAAAGCCACCTTTCCAGTGACACCATGAGTAAATTCACCCCAGCTGCATGGCTGGTGACAGGCATTGTTATAGCATCCCACATGCAAGTAGTTGCAACCGTTATCTGAATTAAGGAATATCTGTTGCCAAACATGTAGGATTACCAAAATCACAGCCCCGTTTAGTGTAGGACGTAATTTTGGAGGTGTCCAATCCAACCACCTGCTTGGAGCAGGACCAACAATAAGGTTAGATCGGGGAGCCCAGGGCCATATCCAGATGGGTTTTGAAAATCTCTAAGGATGCTGCCATCTCTGTTCACCCAATCTCTGTTCCTGCCTCGTCCTTCCACTAAGCACCTCTGGCAATCTGCCTTCTGCATCACCCCCATTCAGACAGTGGGGGATGGTGGTTAGATAGCCCCCTTCACAAGCCTTTTCCTCCCTTTGCAAACCAACCCAGCTCCTCCAGGCCCTGCTCGTGTGTCCCGTGGTCCATCTGCCTGACCAACTTCACACTCTTCCACTGCAGTTGCTCCAGTTTGCTAACGTCCCTTTTGCAAATGTAAAGGACCATCCTGCAGCAGCCTGAGGAAGGAGAGCAGGTGTCTGTGCCTACTGGTAAAAGCACAAGTCTCTGCCAGTGCATGTGGCAGGGTGTGCATGCACAGTACCAGCATATGGCACTCAAAGTGGCACACAGGGAGTCGGTGCAGCCGCCCATCGTGTAAATATTGGCTCAGAAGTTTGGGTCATAAAAAAAGGGTGCAAATTTGCTCAAGTCGAGGGAGCTGTGCTGGTTTCTGTGAGCGGAGCTACACTGCAGGTACACTGAATGAATGCTCTCTGTACGCATAGCCAGGGACACCCTTCTCCTTCAGCAGCTTTGCACCTTAGCAGTCCCAGATCGGTCTTCCTGTTGTTACTGGAGAAGATGTTTACAGTCAGGTCTAAATCTGGTCAGGTAGCTTCTGGATTACTCACTTCTCAGCTATTACTCTGCTTCAGTAACCCTGAAGCTCAGGGAGACAGGGTGTACCAGGCGGTAGCTAGGACTAGAAGACAACAGAAATCATGTTCAGTTCTGGTGATGTTGCCAGAGGGCAATGCATCACTGCTGTGATGTCATAATGTCAGGCATAATCTTCAGAGCATGAAAATGAGCACCCATTACTCAGTGGGCCAGCAGATGATTTTTAAAGGAGGCAGGTGAGAAGGCACACCTCAGAACTTTTACCTGCTTGCTGTCTTGGGGATAATGGTAGGCAAAATGACATGCCACTGCAAATCAGCAGCGCTTATTGCGGTATCAGGGTTGCAGTGTGATGAGCAATCCCTCCTGAAGTCTTCATCAAAGATGGGAAATGAGGAAAGCTGAGCTGAGCTACAGGCTGTGTGAGCGGGAAATGCACTGCAAGGGTATGAGCTGTCAGGTATGAGGTCATGGACACGACAGGGCATCCGCACGTCTGGCTGAGTGTGCAGCTCAGCTTCGAAAGGTTTGACAGGCAGAGCTCATTCCAGGGATCAGCATCTTTTAAGAACCTTTGGTAAATCCCAAAGCAAGGCAGGGAGGTAAAATACAAACTCAGCTGCCCTTTCCCCATCCATTGTACCTCTGGACCTACCGGTGCCAGCTGGGATGGGACGCTGTGTCTGTGCCGTCCCCACTGCCATGGGGAAGGGCCCAAAATATGTGCACAGCCACTGTAAGCCATGACACTTTGTTCTCTGCCCAGGGCAGGGTGGCTTGTCCCAGATCTGCAGCCTGGCGCCTCTCGCCAGGCTTATCTGGTTGCATGCCCTCCTCTCTCCCCAGCTGTATCCCCGGGTCAGGTTTTCCTGGTTCACCCCAAATGCTTATTTTTATTATTTTAAAACAAACGGAGTTGCATCTGTTTTGATTTCCAGAAGGTTAGGGGGAGGTCAGAGCTGACTTCTGGGCTGGAGATAACATTCCTGTCTAATTAGCAAGCCCTAAATAATGAGGGCCTTCCTGCCCCATCCCCCTGCCCTGGTGTGAGGAAGGGCAGAGCCAGAGGAGACTGGAGCAGAAATGGGGCAGAAGAATTCCCCGTGAGGTGGCATTTCATTTCCTACAGCCCTCAGACTGAGCTCATGGGGCTGCTGATCAGTGTCTGTGGGTGCTGGCTGAAGGCCACCCCTCCTTCATCTTTGTCTGGGCACCATTAACAGGTTCTCTGCCTCTGCAGACTCTTTTTCCAGGACATCACCCATGGCTTTCCAAACTGCCAACAGCACTGCCAGTCCACCCCCCGAGCCTGTTGCCTGGGGAGAGCCTGTTCAGCCTTTCTGCAAAGCAGGGGTTACGGATTTAAGCACCCTGAGCGCTACTCGTGTTGCTGTGTGGCGAGAGAAGACACAATGTTGGAGGGAGACATGGATGAGATGCACAGCAAGGTTCCTGGAGCACGGTTGGGCCATCCACTACCCTCCCTGCAGTCTCGGGAGCTGTACATTGGCAGCTCCATCCCCGCTGCTGGGAATTGGGTCACTTATGAGGGCGGCACAGCCTGCCGAGCAGACACGATGCAGCTGTTTGTGTGCAGCAGCACTGCAGAGAGGAAGAAGCCGTGGCCGGAGACAGCTTTGGCCGGGATGCTGGGCTGGAGGGGGACAAAGGGGCAGCAGAGCCAGGGAGATTCAGTTTGTGAGGGCTCCTGCAATTTGTAGACATATCCCCCTCCACAGCAGGGCACGGAGATGCTGGAATTACACCTGAGTCATCTGGGAGAGAGGCTCCCCACCTGAATCACCCTGGGCTCTGCGCCTTCCCCACCGTGGGCTGGCTGTGCCCAGACAGTGCTTGCAAAACTTCATGAGATCATGGGCGCAGGTGAGCGTGGTGGGGGCTGAACTGCAGCCAGGGGCTCTCCAGGTGAGATTGCAACACTGGGCACATCTGCTGCGTGGAAAACCCTGTCTGCCCCCCCTTACCAGAGCTGCTGACACACGAACCTGCCTGTCCCAGCAGCCCCATGGTGCGGCTGCCCTGGCCGGAAAGGCTGCAGCCTGTCGATTCCCCAAAGAGGATGTGGCCATGATTCCCAGTCTTGCTATAAAGCCCTCCAGAGTGGAAAAAAAACTGAGGCAGTGGAACAAGGCTTGGGATTTAACACTGGCAGAGCTAAGCTGCTGTGCCTCTGGAGAAGATGAGGCTGGAAGTCAGGCCCTTGGGTCAGCCAAGTGCTGCTGGCCACCATGGGCTGGGCACAGTGTCACGGGGAGGCCCAGCATTGCAGGGCCATTGCAGGCCCAGCATTGCCAAACAGGGAGACGACAGCAACCAAAGGAGTTTCCTTGCAGTCGTGGCCACATGCTGCCAGTTCCTGTGCTGCAGGCCCCAATGAGACCAGCAGTGATGGGTCCCTCCTGTTCTCACATCCTTCCATCTCAAAGGTGCTGCCAGTTTCTGCCTTCCTGTGCAACGCCAGACAGTACAGAAACCCCCAAACATGCTTCCTCTGAATGTCACCAAGAAAACACAAACTGAGAAGAGAACTTGAGCCCAAGGCCAGGAAAGTGGAATGGGAACTAAAGAGGGCCCAGACAGGTACAAGGGGTTTGCTGTGCTGGGTGACTGTATAATTTAGCATTAGAAATGCAGTGGCAGGCAGGACAGCAGCAACCTCTGGTATTGCCCAAGCTCTGCAGAAAGTCTCCATGGTCCTGCCAGGATCTTAGCGCAAAGCCCACGGAACCCAGCCCATCCTGGGAAGGGGAAGCTGGACCTCTTCAGGTGGTGAGCTACGCTGCGAAAGCCAAGAGGAAGGCTCAGCCCCTTGAGAGCAAGCCCAGCAAGTGAGAAAGAAGGATGCAAGGGTTTTGTCTTATAGCTTCCTGCCAAAACCTGGCATAGCTCTAAAGACAAGCACAGAACAATAAGGTCTCCTGTCCCAGCAGCTGCTAAAGCCATCACCTACGGAGCTTCCTGCAATCATCAAGTGGAAGGACAAAAAGGAGGTCCCACATGCTTTCCTGCAATTTGTCCTAGGCCTGATCTCTGCTCTGCTCAGTCCCTGCCATCCTCCCTTCCCCCAGAGCTGCCTCTCATGCTCCAACAAGAGGATGTGGTTATGAAGACCAGCCTCTGGTGAGGAGCAGCCTCATCATTCAGCCTTGCTTCTTCTCCAAGCAGCAAGAAGTACTTTTCTTTACGACTCCTGAGTCACTCAACAGCCTTCCCACAGACAGTATTTCCTCTGGGCTGGTTCTGCAGGCGCTGTGTGGACTTCCCCTGTACCTGGGTCCTGGCACTCCAGAGAGACCCACAGTTCTCTGCAGGTCCTCTCTGCATGCCATGCACTGCAGGTCCAGGGCTTACAGTACCCAGAGATGCAACAATGCTGCCACCGGCTTCTTTTTTAGACCACCGCACTTTTCCAAAGTGTTAATCTCTGGGTCTGAACACTGCCATGCTGGATCTCTCCTCATGGGTGACTATTTTTAGAAAGTCTGAGCTCAGACCATGCAGTCACTCCTGAGCTATGCCAGGCCGAAAAGAAAACAACCACTTTTGCCAGAACAATACCGGCATGGAACAGAAAGCTACTGCAAATGGGGTTTTTCCAGCATCATTCAAAACTAGCCAAGCTTTGAAAGGTGAAACTTGCAGTCAAAAAAAAAAATCCACAAAACACCAAATGAAACCAACAAGAGTGAGCAAACAAACAAACAAAACCCCAAAACAAAACAAGAAAAGAAAAAAGTATCCCGGTGAACAGAAAGAGCTTTGACAACTTACTTAAAAAGCCAGATTAAAACAAAACAATGTCATAAAAGTAGCAGCAGGCATGCTGGGGCTTGCACGCAGTACAGCACTCCATCTCCATCACAGCCACTGGGCTCACCAGGCCCAGGGTGTTCGTTACCTGCTGCTGCAGCACAGCATGGCATGGCACAGCATGGCACAGCATGGCACGGCCCTGTGGCTAAAGCCACCTGCAAGGAAAGGAGCCATGCAGTCCCTGTGCCTGCAGCTATAGGCCCCACAGGGAAGTGTTATTGCTTTATGATGCAATAAAAAAGCAACCTCAGGAGATGCAGCTCCTCTCACATCCCAGGGCTGTGAAGCTCTGGGTGCAGAGCCCGGGGTGAGGAAACAGCCTCTCCCTGTCAGCTGTGTAGAGGAGCTGCAGCCATGTGGGTGGCCGAAGACCACCATCATCTCCAGAAAACACTGAAATCTCTGGTGCGTTTTGTACCCTCGGGACAATTTGAAGTGGATGTTTCTGAGGACTCTTCACTGTAAAAATTTCCTGGGTTTTGGTATTGCTCAACCGCTCCTCCACTCACAGGAGAGGTGGAGCTGGGGTGCCTTCAGAGGCAGGGGGATGAGTACCATGTGCCAAAAAGGGTACTGGGAGCTCAGCCTTCTCCTGAGTGGAAGAGCAGGCTGGCTGGCTGGCTCCCATCCTCTTCTGTCAGCAGCTACAGCTGCTGGGGACATCCAAGAGCCGCAGAAGCTCCTGGCACTTCTCCTCGACAGAGAACAAGAGTACACAAGTGGATAAACACATGTGGATGTGCACGGACATTGCTTCACCGACGCTGCTACTATCTGGGTTGTGAAGGCCTGCGCAGTCGGTGTGAGCAGGCGGGAGGTTGGGTGCTGCCCTGTTGCCTGCAGCGGCCAGCTCTCCTCCACCCACAGGGCTGGTCCTCTCATCTCACTGCCCAGCAGGGACCTTTTGCCACCAGGAAGGCAGCCCCATGTTTTCTTCTTGCCCCATCTCCCCTGGGATGTGGGGTTTCACATTTTCAATCTTTCCCTGGAAGTCTCCATTTTCCACCCCTTTGGCTCCTCTGGGTATAAGAAACATGTGGGTTCCCCCGCTGCTCCTGGGAAAGATGTTGCATGTGGAGGAAAAAACCAACTCAGCACAGCACACCCCTCCAGCATCACACCCAGCCCGTGGCTACCGCTCTCCTCGTGAGTTGCAGCCTCTGTTTTTTGCCTGAGAAAGGTTTGAAGAGGGAAAATGTTGCCAAAGTTAAAGCTGCGGAGGCAGAGAAACAATGACGCTCAGAAATGCTCCCCATGTCCTTTAGCAGCAGGAAAGCACCTGTGCATTATGATGGACTTGAGCCTGGGTGGCTCGCAGGGGCAGGTAATGAGGACACAACTGTCCAACAGGCAGTCGAGGTTGGTTTTACTCTGGAAGTCAAGCCTATGGTAGTTTTATCTTATCTTTTTATTGCTGTGGATTATTGCAGCTGTGTAAACTGTTACTCTTTAACTTGCGGGAAACCGAAAGTTTTGAAGAACGCCGAGCTTAACGTTGCTGCTAAACAGCCTTGCAGGGTTGGAGAACTTAACTGCCCATAATGTCCAAATCCCGTAACTGTTTAGCTGCGAAGAATGAGGTGGTGGTGGTGGTGGTGAGCTCAAAGTGATTAACAAACTGGTAGAGCAAATGGCCCGGCCAGGCTGGTGAACGGCCTTGCCTAGGGCAGCGTCAGTGCGGCCGTTTCCCTGTTGACATGGAGCTGGCCTTTGTTTTGTTCTTTGCACGGGAGGAATCACATAATACGTTGATAAAGCAACAGATTTACAGTCAACGCTGAGTGGCTGGGCTGCCGAGGCCAGATCTCAGTGGAGTGAAAGGTGGCCAAAACTGTCCCCTTCAAAGCCGTGGAGGACCACATGGACACAGCCCCCCATGTGCTGCGAGCCAGGCAACGTGGATTTTCCATCCTCTACCAGCACTTCAAGCTGGTCTTGACACAGCACCCCTAGCAGAGAAGGCAGTGCAGCTCTCCCTCCTTACCAGCACTGGCTGTGTCCCAGAGCAGTTGGAGGTTAATGTGGAGTTCAGCAGGCACAAACATCTCGGGGAAAGGAGCAGCTGCGTTAGGGCTCGACCCAAGCGTAAAGCCAACATAAACGAACGGAAAGCCTCTGCTTGCCTGGAATCGGGTGCCTTGGACAAGACTGTGAGGACAGAAGCACTGCTCCTGACCTTTGGGGAGGGTGTGGGGGGGTGGATCTCGGTGCTGGGTTCAGCACATACCTGGGGAGGGAGAAGTGGGTTTAGCTGAGCTTTGCTTCCCTTGAAAGGCACTGACCACTGTGGCCTTTTAAAGGAGCAACAAGGAACACTAAAAGCAGAGAAAGCTGCTGCAATGTAGGCAAGCTTGGGCAGGACAGAGTAAATGCTTAACAGATCAGAGGAACATTCAGTGTGCTTAATTCCAAAGAGGAAAACCAACTACATCCCTGCTGGAGCGAGCAGAGAGGGAACATTTTTCCAACTGACGTGGAAAAAGCAGCCTAGTGCCGAGGAATTACCTCTTGCTTCAAGCTCTCTTCCCTCAGGAAAGACCCAACATCACATTCAGGTGGTATGAAAATTACTCTGCAACACCTTTTAACCACTACATAAACACACTGCTGGTAGCACTTCCCACTCACACTTCCCTTGCTAGGAACAGCAGCTCCGGGAATCCCTGAAGCCTCCCCCAGCAGTCAGCAGACCAAGGAGCTGAATTAAGAGCCTGCCACAGAAAACAGCCTCATGCTTTTGAGCCGTGTCTTGTGGTAAAAACTGTGCAAAGCACTTGGGGAATCTCAAGCTGCCCCCAGAGCCCTCGTCCTCCTCTCCACCCGTTAGGCTGTTTCTGCAGGATTTCCACAGGGCACCACGTCTGTGGATCTGGGGTACTTATCTCGGAAGAGCAGTTGTGGTTTCACATAATTCACCCTGAAGTGTGCTGGCACTTTAACAGTCCAATGGCACCTCCGCTCCACTTTTCCTTGGAAGGAAGTGATAAAAGAGCTAATTTATACTGTCTCTTAATTACACAATGCAAAGTCACTGTGTTTTTTCCTGTTCTGTAGGACAGCGAGGCATGAGAGTTATTGTTGGGTATGTGACGCTGTTCCCCTACACGCAGGAAAATGGAGACAGTCTTTACTAGAAGTGTTTACAGAGCAGGAACAGTGAAACTGCAGGGCAAATTGCCCAGCCTGAGGGCAATTGTCCGCCTGTGAGGTGGACACGAGCAGTGGAATTTTTGTGGTCTCCTAAATAAAATACTTTTCTCTATTCATAACTGACCAACAATTCTTTACCGAGTTACATCCAAGTGACATCACCTCGAGCAACGTGCTGGGGGCGAGATCAGCCCTGCCTGGATGGAGAGGTGTCCATCTTGAGGGACCAGCAGCACCACCTTCTGCTGCTGTCCAGCCCCAGGGCTGGTGGAAGCGGTGATGCCTGCAGCACTGAGGTTTCAGCAGGACACACAGCTCTTGGATCACCACTCCCCTGCTCCTTCAAAGGTCATAAATTGCTACTGCAAAGGTGCAGGAAAAAAATTTGCCTTGCTGCTCTTAACTTATGCCAGGGAGGTGAAATGGAGCAGAGCCAAAGCAGAGTGAAGAGTGATTGAAGGAAACAGAAGCTGGGAGAAAAAAAAAACAACACCAAAACCAAACCAAACCAAACCCAGCTTGTAGATGATTATTAAGTGCTTACAATGTTCTCATGCTGCTTAGATAGGCAAACTGCAATAAGCATGGCAGTAGGCATCAGCCCTGGTGCTGTACTCTGCCTACCAGCACAGGAGGAGGCTGGGAGCACTCCGAAGCCAGGTTAACTGGAAATGGGTCACAATGGGGAGGAGGAGATGGGAAAGGATGAAGGCTGCTTGTGATACAAGCACAAAACTGCCTTCCTTAGTCTAGAGGTCAGGGCAGTTAAAAGTCAAAGTCTCCTAGGAGTCGGGCTCACCTGTATGAGGAGATTTGACCAGTCAGGGAAGGGAGAGGGAGGCTCTCAGGCTCCTCGGGCAGGAAAGGGGTGAGAAAAACACAGAGGTAGTGAACACAGCTCAGGTACCTCATGCACAATGAGCCGCTGCTTCTCTGCACACGGGAGGCGAGTCCTCAGCATCCTGGATCCAGCAGCACCCGAAGTGCGGGCTAGAAGAGGCACTGAAAGCCCCATGAAAATAATCCACTCGTTTGGCTTTTAGGACATCAGCTTTTAGTTGGGGCCAAGCTGTAACCCGTGCTCTCCCAACCCATCAGTAGAAACCGGCCCCTGTGCTGCTGGTATTTGCCTCCCACCTCTCTGGACGGACAAGGGACTTCCCTGTGATAGATTCTGAGAATCAGGTTTTATTCTCCAGCTAGACAGCACTGACTGATAAAGTTCTCTTCATTACAGACCTACAAAAGGAGATCCATAAAATATTTCTATTTTCTCTTATAAAATTACAATGGGAGCCTGTGGATTTGTGGAGGAGTTGTACCCATCCCAGTGACACGAGGACAGAGGGACAAAGAGACAGGTTTCCCAGGCAGGGCAGATGCATTCTCAGCTTTAACCAAACCCACCCAGGGCAGGTATGTACCCACATCTTGCAGGGAGCAGTTGCCCTCTGCTCTGGGCTATCAGATGCTAGGCAAAAAGAAAAACATTCCTCCTCTTAACTCAGCAGCAGCTCCACACATCAGCTCTTTGCTGATAAACACAAGCTTCTAATTCCAGCCGCATTCCCCACTTTGAGAATAAGCAGCCCTGCCTCTCAGCGCCCTTTAGAACCACTGCTGCTCAAGAGAAGGGGGGTGGGAAGGAACGGTTACACACTGGCCAGCTCCTGAAAGCCACAAACCAGAAACCCCCAGGTTGTAGACGGTAGGCGGTTCACGTGCCCCTCAGCTCTCCCAGGCAAGGAATGCACAGCATGGACGTGTCCAGAGGCAGAGGCACAGCCACCCTTTTACGTCAGGCTCCGATGAGTTTCTTGAGGAATGCCTCCAGCTGATCCTCGTCCTTTATCCCCACAAACTTATCCACAACATCTCCGTTCTTCATTGCCAGCACGGTTGGCACTGCTGACACCTGGGGCAAGAGAAACAGGGAGACCCAAGTGAGCAGAGGCTGTGAGAACCCAGCTGCACCCAGGCACCAAATGGAGCTCTACAGAAGGGGCTACGAGGGGGCTACGTATACACTGCTCAAGGGTAACGTGTCTGCTCACAGAACACAGACCGTGTGGGACTCCGTGTTCCTCCTCTCCTTGTGGCCTCATCTCTGCACTGGCTTCAAGGTTGCACTGCTTAAGTCACAGCTCAGCAGTGTTGCACGTTTAAATAAGACCCAAAATTTTAAAGACAAACCCAAAGCTAATATGAAAAGAAAGCAAAGCTTTCCCCCCACCCCCCTCTGGTACAAATTCCCCTCCTTCCCTTTTGTCCTGTCATAAGCAAACAAACCCAGTCTCTTACTAGGACACCTCTACAGACATGACAACCTTTGGACATTTTATTGCCAGGGTGGTATCAGACTGAACCTGTGCTCCTCTCCAGGCAGGACTGGAGGTGGAGGAGGGGTCCTCCACCCATCACTGCACCCGCAGATCTGCTCCATCCTATCACAATAATGACACCCCCTCCAACTCATCTTCCTTCTTCTGCTCCTGTTTTCAGTGGTTTAGCTGGTCACGCACCTGCTGCCCACTGCAGATCCCTAATGGGGTTTAGGTAAGAAACAAAAAAAAGTCCCTCTGCCTGAGCCAGCAGGCAGCTGTGCTGCTCTGGGCGCTGCTTTTTTAGCTCAGAACAGTCTTCTGGGAACTATTCAAGAAAACAGCAGTGGAAATGACAACACTCCACAGGGACTTGCCGGTAACAGAGAAGACCCCAGGGATACGATTGAGAGGAGCGGTCAGAGCTCAGAGAGCTGCAGCAGCAGAGACCTGGTTGTGGTTTTAACCCCATAGCTCTGCACAGGTGCCCCCACCCCCCGAAACATGGCCTGTCCCTATCTCCCTTGGTGCCTCCCTGCCAGCCTGCGGGGCCTTCCCGCGTGAGCTGGCAGCGGGGCAGCAGGCTCTGCAAATCCTCCCTCGGGAAACTGGCCAGAGGGTTGGCTTTTCTCCCCTTGGGAGCCCGAGATGAAAGAGACATTTTGTGCCTCCATTCCCACCCGGTCCCAGCCGGCCACTCCAGCGTGGCTCCCCGCAGTCTGTCTGTCCTCCAGGGCCTGTGCAGTCCCATCTGGAAGGACGGGACCGCTGGGGCTGCTGCGACGCTCGATCTTCAGCTCCTCCTAGTGACTGGTGGGAGAGATCTGCAGGGCTCGGGCCCCAGCACTGGCGATGGTGCCGCCAACACGCTCTCTTGGGATTTTAGGGGTGAGTAAGGATGGTGAGAGAGCATTGCACTCGGATGGTGAGAGAGCATTGCACTCGGATGGTTTCTCCCTCTCTGAGAAGGGAGGGCAAAGTTCCACCGAGCTTCCCCTGGGTTTGCAAAGCAGGTTAATAACGACCAGTTGTCCCAGCTCCATCCAGAAAACCAGCACACCCAACCAGCAACAGCAAGCACCCGGCCTTGACAGCCCAGGTGAGGAATGGGCAACTCTTCAAAGCGCTAGAGGAGCGGCTACCACCAAGTTACAGGGGGCTGCACGCCACCTGGCAGCCTCACACAGCCTCGGTCCCTCCAGCTCTTCCCCAGTTCATGCTGGCGAGTAAACCCTGAGAATGTGGGGCAGGTCTGGGGCTGCAGAGCTGGGCAAGAATGAGGGGGACTGAGCAACTTCCCTCTGCCCAGAAAACACAATGCTTTTGACAGCTTCTTCCCTGCTAGCTGCAGCAAGTTAATCGAGCATGTGCTTTGTTCTGCTGCTTGAGAAGCGAATCTCATGGGAATTTCTAGAATGCAAAGTTGAAATCCTTTTTATCTTTCCCTTCCTTTTCTTTTTTTTTTTTTGGGTCTCATCTGCACTGAACCTAAATAAACCCTCCTCCTCCCTCAAGAGTATTTCTAGAGAAAAAGTCAGGCTGCTTTTGATCTGCGCTGACCACACAGATAAATAAACGCGCCCATCCAGACTATTCCTGGCAGCAGCCGTACCAAAGGAATTCTCTCCCATCTGAAACTGGGGCTTTTCTACAAACTCAGCCGCAGGGGGAAGGATTTCACCCAGGTTTCAGAATGAGGTGTAACATGGGACTGAGCTTTGCTGATCAACAACCGTCCCCATGTCCAGGCTCTCTCCCGAGCTGCCCACCCGCAGTGGCCAGAGAAGGGGCTGCCCTTTCCCAGTGGCCACATGGGCAGGCAGCGGGCCAAGGCAAGAGATGAATCTAAAGAATGTTAAGAGACAGCAGATTAAACAAAAGTATTGCTTCTCCCTTTCTGCTCTCAGGGCGAGAGGTCAGGAACAGGCTGGAACAGCAGAGGAAGGCCACAACCAGAGATGAAAGGTATTAAGATAAAAGGAGGAATCCCCAGAGAAAGAACTTTTGTGCTGGGCATAACTGGATGGGAAAGGGCACCAGGGATGTTTCCAGTGGCAGGAAAAGTGTTCTTGCTGCGTGCAAAGCTGAGATGTCCGGGAGCCAAGGGCAGCCGGCAGTGCGTATGAAGGAATGTCCTGGCATTCCTCAGCTCTTCCAGGGGGTCTCTTCCCCTCACCCAGCCCTTCCCCGTGCCATGGAGGCTGCTGAAGAGGATGTGGTTCCACTGGGGAGCAAGCTGGGGGCTGCATGCGTGGGCAGGGGAATAAACATGGATGGAAGGAGAGTTCCTGGCAGCCAGCGTAGGAGTTGTGGGTGTGGTATGGATGTTGAAACCCCCCCGAAACAAAAACCTCATAAGCCTGTAGATATCTGATCCCCCATGGAATAGCTTCACACCTTTGGCCTTCCTGATCTCTCCCAAACACTACCTTCGGTCCCTCTTCGATCTTGACTTGGTGTCTTCCCATCAGCCCTTCCTTATGTTCACATCTCCCCATGTGGCAACTTCCCTGAAAACTTAAGCGGAATGAGGCACATGCATGAAACTTCTGCCTCGAAAAGGATGCCCCAAAGATCAAAGAAAAAATGTCTCCTTCGCCCATTTGCAGCCACCCTACTCACAGACACTGCCCAGGGATGGGGTTTTAGCCACAGTGACAATGATCGAGACCAGATAGAGGCACCACTCCGAGCGACAACCCCCAGCCCTTCCTGCAAACCAGAAACTCTGTCACCTTCGTACGTAAGGCTCTAGGATGAATTGCTGGAAGCTGGCCCTTGCCTGAAACCTCAATCCCACCTGCACCTATGCCCCTAGAGCTTCAAGACAGACGGACAGACCC
The DNA here is from genome assembly GCA_027560015.1 of Chloroceryle amazona. Lineage (NCBI taxonomy): Eukaryota > Metazoa > Chordata > Aves > Coraciiformes > Cerylidae > Chloroceryle > Chloroceryle amazona. Next base: position 3,687 of record JANHFX010003553.1, on the reverse strand, counting down.
TGCAGACAAACGCATACCCACAGCAGGCCATACAATACAGCTGCTCACTCGCCATCTGGCCGGAGAGAACGCGCAGCGAGTCATCAAACCCGCGCACCTCAGCAACTTTCAGCCTCTCTTTAAAGACTTTCCTTCACACGCACACACCCTGTTTGCCATTTCCCAGTCATCCGAGATTATCCTCTCGCAATCCCAGCTAATTCCATCTACTGGAAGGCTTGGAACGGTAAAAGTGCTAAGTTAATAACCTCTATTCTCTTTTCCTTTTCTCCTTAGGGTGGTTGCTACCAGAGCCTTGCCTGCATCTATTGGGATTTACACACCTCCTGAAACAGCCTCACCCTCCAGCTTCTCACCAGCACCCTGAGCTACGCCATCAACTTCTCTGCCTGGGGCGTCCCTGCCAGCACACCCTGCCGGGGGGAGCACCAGGGGCTGTCACGCTCAGCCGTGGAAGCTGAAAGTGACATTTGTGGCCACCAGCTGGGTGGACGTGCCACCATAACACAGGCAGAAATGTTGCCTTGGAAAGAGTGGGAGGGAACAAGCTGTTTCTGCTTCCCTCTCCTCCTGGCTCAGCAGGGTGGGGGAATGGCAGAGTCTCCTCCAGGCTCAGTAAAATGACAGCTTGCTCAGGAGATGGCTCACACTCTGCTGGGCAACTTGAGGTGCTTCCTGTGCTGGTCTGCACCCTGGGAGCAGGGCTTCATCTGCAGAGGGGGGACAGCTCCATCCGCGGGATACACAAGTGAAAATGAAGCATTTTCCTCCCTGTAAAGCAGGGCAACAGGATGCCCTGGCTCCGTAGACCAAGTTGCTGTTTACCAGGAGAGACAGTGAAGGTAAGCACAGTTGTCAGAGGAGATTTTGTGTTTCTTAAGCTACCTAATTACTGAAACTGGGAGGGGGGGGGAATTAAATTGTAAACCAAAGCTGTGGCCTTCTCCAATGCCTCTGCTGCTTCCTGGGAGCAAGGCAGTACAGGGAACTCGCCCAAGTGGTGTGCAAAACACCAGCGCAAGCACCAAGGTCCACGCTTGTCACAAGCGGGACACATGCTGCTGGTGCACGCGGATGCTCTCTGACCTGGCTTCCACCCGGCCAGACAAAGCCTGCGGTCTCTCCTTGTGCTACAGCTTAAGGATGGGACCTTCTCACCCAGCATGAAGTCTCAGAACAAGGAAGGGAAAGAGAGCAAGGGCTGGGTGCACCAAGAACCATGCTCAGGAGCAGAGCAGACTGCGGCTTGTTCCTTCACGCTCCTGCCCTGCACCCCAGCAGCCCACGCACGCAGTAGAACGCTGCGTACGCCGTGGGCTCCTCGCCTGTGAGGCTTAGAGGACACCCTCTGCAGAATTAGAGGTGGGGATGCTGAGCACGAGCAGCAGAGCTGGAGGAGAGTCAAGAGGTGAAATCCATCTACTACCGAGCGGCCCAAGGGATCAGGAACATGTAGGCACTGGGTTTCCCTCCCTGCCAGTGCTGCTACCATGCAGGCACAGCTCTCCCCAGGGAGAGGTCTTCTTTGCACCACCAGCAAAAGAAAGCCTGTGCTCTTCCAGCTCCTACCTCATACTCAATAGCAAGGTCCGTGTGATCGTCAATGTCCACTTTGGCCATCAGCACCTTCCCCTCCTGCTTGGCCACCATCTTCTCTAACCTGGGACCTAGGATCTTGCAGGGGCCGCACCACCTGATGGAGAAAGAGGAGAGGGGACATCAGAGGAGGCAAGCACAGCAGCAGCCGTGAAAGGCTTGCTGGCATGGCAGTACCTTTACCAGCACTGCCATTCCATCTGAGCCAGCCTGGAACCACAGCTTTTTCTCTGCATGTGGATAGCGGTGGGAGGGGACAAGTGGAAGTACGAGGTCACCACTTGGCACACGTGGTGCTTTTGATGTCACTTCAACCACATTGTAGTCTGCTCTGCCACCCTCAGTGGTCCTCCTCCCCCTCTTCTCAGCCCTTCATCCCTACCCTGCTTTGTGCCCTTGCTGCTGCCTGTGACCCTACTGACCACAAAGCTGCCCCTGAGCGAGCGTTGCTGCCGCATGCAGAGGTTGCAGGCCACACTCAGTTTGGTTTATGCCAACCAACAGATTGTAGACTTGCCCTCCACACTCACGGCAGAGTTTACAGAACCCACTTTAGCTGCAGAACTCGCAGAGGTGTCACATCTGTTCAGAGAGATACTGCCTGTTCCAAACCCAGCTGCTGCAGCAGCACTTTGCAGGGCCCTGTACACAGAAAACACACCCTGCACTGGTAATATGGACTTAGCAGTCCAAGGGAAACACAAATTAAAGTTCTAAGAGCCTTTTTCTTTTAGATCTGAAGCTCTAAGAGCCTCTTTCTTCTAGAACTGAAGCTCTGATAAACCTTGTTCCTCCTCAGCATCCCACTGTATCACATTTCAGGCTTTCAGTTATTTGCCCTCTCCTCCCTCGATGATCCCAAATAACGTTCATTTTCATGTATCAGTTTGGTCTATGTAGAACGGGAGTTTTTGGGCTGTTTCATGCCCTGTTTGCCCAGAATCAGGCACAACAGACTCACGGGATAACACTGTGGGACAACAAAGATAATCAGTAATGTTAATCCAGCGGATAACATCAAGGAATATTTTTACTGGCAAGGGGATGACAACGTTTTTAATCGATGACAAATGCTGCTGGAGGTATCACGTGGCTGTTATCGTTACCTAAAGGCATCTGCTGTCAAGAGCCCTGCCTCGAGAGCACGCAGAGCTAGAAAACTGGGAAGACACGAGGAGATGGTGCAGGGGTATAGCGCTGCAACAGCAGAGCTCTTCCACAGTTGTTAACATCACTTAGTGTTTTTAAGAGGCCATTTTAATCCAGAAGCTAAAGAGGGGAGACAGCAGAGCTTTTTCTTGAGGTGTCTTTTACAGAATGATGCAACGCTGGGGCCAGAGTGACACCTGAGCACTCGGGAGGTGGAGCTACGCCACCCCCAGGAACATCTTCCTAGCATTTGTGTTTTATGCTCCTGCGGGGCGCAGCCACACCTACAGCAGTGCAATCTGACAAGTGAAACCTCTGTGGATTGCCCCACAGGGGCACAAGTGCATTTTAACACCAGACACCCTGCAGGGCTGTCCACAGCTTGGGAAGCCCTCAAGCATACTCACAGCCACGGTGCACCCAGGGTGCCACCACATCAGGAAAGCAGCAGGGACACAGATGCATGTGTGACAGTAGAGAGGGATGCAAGAGCCATAGGGGAAAACTTACTGCGCGTGGAAGTCTACCACAACAGGTTTAGGGTTGTTCACTACCCGGTCCTGGAAGTCGTTGCCATCCTGAACATTGAAGGTGCTCCTGCAGCCTGCTGTGGTACGAAAGGCCCTGCCAGGGGGTGCCAGGGGGCCCTGTGGGGACAGCGTCCTGGGGGTGAGGGACAGCAGCTGCCGGAGCGCAAGCCTCTGGGCCATCTGTAGGAGAAGGAAAACGTCTGTGGGGCAGATGCACCCCCATGGTCCAGACCACTGCAGCAGTGACCCAGTCGGAGTCTCTGCAGCAGGGGAGCCCCCAAGCCACGAGGAGACCGGAAGAGCGACGTACAGGGCAAGGGTGTATGCCACAGTCTAGCTCCCGGTCGACCCCGTGCCACCAAACCACAGCGCCAGCCCCCCAGCCGCGGGGCCCCACCTACCCTGGAGCCCT
>JANHFX010003552.1:87836-106805 GCA_027560015.1 Chloroceryle amazona | reverse complement strand
GATTGGCGCCGGCGCGGAGGCGGGAAGGACGGACGCTGGAAGGGGGGGCCGGCTGCGTGGCCTGAGGTGAGCGGCCGTGCCGCGCGGGCTCGCGTGGGGGAGTGCGGGGGTCTCTGCCACTTGCAGGAGAGAAAGGCGGCTCTGGATGGCAGCGGCTCCCTCAGCGCTCCCCGCCCTCGCTCGCAGAGAGGCAGAAAAAGCCTCCCCTCGGCTGGAGCTAAAGTAGGGCCAAGGTGGTGTCGGGGGTTTCCCTGTGGAGCGGCCCCGGTCCTCTCAGCAGCGCTCCCGGGCGTAGCGAACCGGAACGAAGGGTCCCTCGCTGCGTTCCCGGTATCCCGGAGCTTTGCCGCCTCCTGCCCGTTTTGGTTGAGTCTTTCCCACCGCCTCGACCGGGCCTCGCTGGTTCTTAGCAAGGCTCTGGGCGGAGCGGCGCTCATTTAAGCGGCCTCTTTCCCCTTGATGAGTTCAGGAAAAGCCTTTCCGCGGGATGCGGTTCCTGTTTCGGAAGGAGGGGTAGGGTGTAAACTCAGACTAGCAATCTCTTACTGCTAGGATTTCTTTTTCCTCTTGAGAAAGCTGATGATGAAGCTGACTCATGCCCTACATTGGTGGTTTGCCTGATGTACACGTTTACTCGGTAAAAGCCAGATGAGGACACAGGTTAGTGAGTTAATTTATTGCAGGGAATCTGCCAGGTAAAATTTTTGTAGATGCTAAAAACCTGTTAGAAAAAAAATATGTAGCTCAAAAACCCATCTATGCCTCTCCAGTATTTATTTTTAATTCAATAACATTTTAGTGTGCTAGGGAAACTGACTTCCTTTTATTATCTTAATACAGACTGTAAAAGTGACTGACACCTCATTTTCCCTTGAATAGTTGCTCTATTAGTGCAAATAATTGCTGTGTTGCTAGTGGGAGAAAAATGGTTGTTTAAAACTTCTCATTTCTGAAGTCAGTGTTGAGTTTTATTTTCTCATTGCTATAAAATGAACAGTACAAGCTACAGCTGTCTGTTGAATCTTTGTAGTTTGCAGTGTATTGGAGCTCAAGCTACTGGACCTGCAGAATTGAAAACCTGGCTATTTTTACTTATTTAATATCTTAAAATCTTTCCCCCCAAAGCTTTGGGTTCTTATCCCCCTGACACTCATTCTGAGAAATAGAAACTGAAATGATGTGTGCAGTTCATTCATGCGTTTATTGAATTTGCTTTAAGTTGCTGATGTTACCCGTGGGATGGTGGCAGCTCGCTCCCATTTGTAACAGGGACTGAGTCTGAGCTGAGGGTGTGCAGTATAAATCCCTGTGTGGCAGTTCTGGGGAGCCCCTGAACCACTCATTCCCCCTGTCAGGTTAGCTGGTTTTGTTTGGTGCCGCATGGGGTTTTTTTTCAGGCTTTGCCTGGTTGTCAGTGTTGACTTCTAATGCTGGGTTTTATTGCAGTTCTAAACTTGAAGTAAACGGGAGGAAAAAGTGGCAATGTCTTCTGATTTGTCAGAATATACTATTGGGGGAGTGAAGATCATCTTCCCTTGCAAGGCTTACCCCTCACAACTTGCTATGATGAACGCTGTAAGTAGAATCTATATTAGCTCTCCTTGAACTAGCAGCTTGTCTTTTCCAGTACCTATCAGCACTTAGTAAACTCACATACTAAATTCAGAGCCTCCAATATCTTGAGAATTTCAGCTGTAATGTGACTTAGTGTTCTTCGTGCTGTACAATGCTATCTGGCCTGTGACTAGAGAATGCTGAAGTACATTGTGGATTTGTCAATGTGTGTGCTAAGAGGTCTGTGTTGGGTACCAGACAGGGTTGTTTAGCTAGATATTCTGTAATAGCAATTTTATATAATTCTACAAGTATATAAGGAGGGAATAATTGAGTAAAGCATCTGTCTTTTAAACAAAACACAGTATTCAATAAGCTTTCATTTTCTGGAGAGTTTTTTAAAATAATTTTTACACGTTACATGTAAACAGTTTTAACCATTTTGAAACTTTTTTGTTTTTTTTTTCCTGATGAACAAATGGTTTGGTTGCCTGACAGGTGTTTTTGGTGTTTTGTAAGACGAATGGAAGCATCAGGGAGTGCTGTTAGCAGGTAGATATTCCCCAGCCTCCGTAAATGAACCTTCTGAGGCATGTTCCTCTGGAGAGAAATACAGCCAGGGCTTCTTGACCTGTTGTTACTATTAGAGGTGCTTTGGGCAGTGATCTTGGTTTTATTTTCTTTTTTCTTTTTATAACAAGACTTTTTAGAAGTTACAGCTTCACTAGGTGTCCTCTTTAGTTTTTGGGATATTTTTCTATTAATTCTGGTTTCGTTCTTGTTGTTCTTAAAGATTGTGAAGGGTTTAAATAACAGGCAGCACTGTTTGCTGGAGAGCCCCACAGGAAGTGGCAAAAGCCTGGCATTGCTTTGTTCTGCATTATCATGGCAGCAGTCTCTGTATGGTAAGTTCTCTTAGTTGTTGTTCTTTTTTACCAGCCTTTAAACATTTGATTTGAGGAATCTAACCAGGTCTTTGTCCACCATTATACATATTGCCTTATTTGCAGCATAAACCAGTAATGGCCAGTAATACTAAGCTGGATTTAGTTGTCCCGTGTCATAAGGGAGCTAATGTGGCTGTTGGAACTTTGAAAGAAAATACTGGTGGATTGTAGTTCTGCAGAGGGAATTGAAAAAGAGGAGTGCTTTTAATTTCTGTGAGTTGTTACAATTCGTTGAGCTGCAGTTCTTCAGACAGTGATGGTGACTTGCTCAGCCTGTGTAGAGACACGAGGTTTATGATTGGTACCTAAACAAAAGCATTTGGTCTTAACTCTTTTGAAAATCTAGTTCTCATGTATAGTCTGGAGTAGTTTTTAATGGAAGACAAATGACTGTGTTCTTTAGAGAAGTCCCTGCTTACACCGCCGTGTGAAAAGGAAGAGAGAAAGCCAGAGGCCTCACCAGCCTGTTGCTGCGCGTGTCATTCCCAGCCTACGCGGAACGAAGCCGCGACGAGCGCGAATCATGGTGCTTCTTGTTCTTTGGATAATCATGAAACGGGAAGTTCTGTAAAAGCTGGAAGCCCGCAAACAAACACAGGTAACTTCATAGGTGGGCAGCTAAAATACTGTTTTAGAAGTAAAGCAGGGCAGCCAGTGATGTCAAATTTTTGTTGTTGTCGCTTTCAAGTCAGGGACTTTTACTTCCATCATAATAGCAGAGTGCTACGTGATTCTGCCCTGTGTGGAAATGGTGATGGATGAATCTAGAACTGTCTAATACTACTACTTACATCATGTATATTTACAGTAAATTCTCTTTCTAAAATACCACCCTTATTTTAATGCATTCCTAGTAGTGGACATACTTTTGATTTTGTTTCATTTCAATTACAGAATGTAAGGAAAATGAAACGCTAGCTTCGAAACTGTCTGCTAAAAAAAGGTTATCTCTATGTGACAAAGAGAATGATGATTTTCAAGTAGACAGGAAAAGGATTCGTCCTTTAGAAACTGAGCAGCAGGTGAGCAAAGTTTATTGGCTGTATAACAATCTGGGAGAGGCTCAACAAAGCTGTAAGTTGCCAATCAACATTTCAGAGAAGGGCATAGAGAGTAGCTGAGTCATGTCATGGTTTGGATTGACAGGTTTTTGTTCCTTTTTATTGTTACTTGTTGCAAAAGAATCCACTGATGTGCTAAATTGTTCATAATACCCCATCCTAAAGGACATCCTGCATATTTAAACACCTGATATCCTCAGAATATATTTATCCCCAGTTGATCTGCAATATTAACTCAAAGTACGAGATCCTAGAGTCGAAAGTGCTCTTGCAAACACGTATTAGAAGTACAAAAGGCACCGTGAATGTATTAGAGTTCTGCTTTACATCCTGGCAAATGTTGTTGTCTCTGGCCTAATATGTGGCCAGCAAGTTTTCTGTAACGTTTTCATCTGTGTCAGTACTGAGGCCTTGTATTCAGGTGTGTGCTCTAAATGGCTTTTACATTGCTTTAGAGTGCTCAGATGGTTCCTTTTGTGGAAGTTTTTAGATCAATAGGGCATCATCTTTATTTCTAGGTTTAGTTATGGAAGTTTTCTGTTTCTATCTCTCTATAGTATTAGAATTTCTATCAGTTTTGAAACAGTGGGAAATTAAAGAAGAAAAGCTCAGCAATAATTACAGATTTTTGTTGTCATTACCGAATTCTGTAATTAAAACTTCATAGTTTTTCCCAAATGACTTTTGTGTGGCTTAGATTACACTGTCAACAAATACTAGTGATGCACTGTCACTGAAACAGACTCCGTGGAAAACAGCAGAAATAAAGTCACTGACTGCTGGCCAGCACGAGCACCTCTTTCTGCACTGGAACACTGAACTTCTCTCCCCCCCAGGTCAGAAAACGGCATTGTTTGGCAAAAGGAGTGCAGCTGGTTGATGCATTAGAGGTTTATCATCAGAGAAAAAATGGAGAGCTGATTGTTCAGTCTGAAAAAAGTGTGAATGCCTCTACTTTTTCTCCCAAACCAGTAAGTACAGTAACAGCGCTTCCAGCAGCACTTGGCTCTTTGTATGTCCTAAACCAGCTTCTGCTTTAATCAGTGGATGATTTAACTTTAAGAGCAGTTTTCCAGTACACTTTGCCTTTGTAAATACAGAGGAAGCCAAAAGCTTTGCTATTACTTTAAAGCATTGGGAGCTAAATCTTTTTTTGACAAAAGCGAATCTGTGTTCTAGGTCATTTGTTAGGAATTAAGTTTTATTGGCTTTGTAAAGCTCCGTAGGTTTTTGAGGAAGATTTGAAGTGCTTTGTTCCACTGAACTTCAATTAGGAGTTTGAAATACAGAGGCCAGCAGAGTGTGCTGTTGATTTTTTTCAAATAAAAAGACCTTCCTTTCTTCCTTGATTGCAAAATTTGCTTTGATACTTCGGTGTGGGTATCTGAAAAACTTGATTTACGGCTTCCAGAAATTTCAGGCAATGAAGAAAGCTGAATACTTCTCATATAGCTCAACTAACTGGTAAATACTAAAATACTGAATCGTAGTCAGGTTTTTCTAAGAAAACTCTGCTTTTTTTGTAAGGGTGGTTGAGCTGTACGTGCGTGTGTTCTGCTGTGCTGTCCATGGCTCTGGTTTTGCAGACAGGACAGTATGTTATTCAGAGCTTAAACGCTGTATTGTTTACTGCCTCTTTAGAAAGAAGTAACCAAAAAAGAAATTAAAGTGTTCACTTGTATCAAAGTTTCTTTTTAAGAGTGAAAGAATAAAGTATTACTTTCCTGTGATGAACTTTTACTTTAGCAAACAGAGAGCTTGTCTGGGGTGAAGAAACAATGGCAGAACTAAGGCTGTTTATATCCCTCTTTATGCCCCGTGTTGCTGCATTAGAAGAACACCTGTAGATCCAGTGGGTGAGGATTTTCTGCCCAAGGGGACTGCCTGTGCTTAGCTGCTTTCAGTCCAGAGCCTGGGAATCTATTTCTGTCCCTCTGTTGTGGATTCTTGCAAGAGAGGGCAGCTCTAGTGTGAGTTTAGATGAGAAATGATATCCTCATGGTAGTCTCTTGATTACTTCTGTCAAAGCATACGGTCTGAGAAACTGGGGCAGCTGGGTTAAGGAATCCCCATTTATACTAGGTAAAAAAAGTAAACAGTAAATGGAGAGTAGTGTAACAAACACTTGGGGTATCAAAAAACAACTGTGAAAAGAATCTGTCTTAATGTGCTAGCCCATTGCAGTTTAACATATTGCTTACAACCTTCACAATGGAGTTTGGGTGACTTCTGTTACACATTCCAGGAGACTGGCAGCCTGTTACAATCAGGGTCTGGACTCCAGAATAGGCTAATTTACCACGATGAGATGAAGAAAGTTGTGGATTTGTATTACACGCTCTCACCTGACACCGTATCTGATCCTTCTCCTGCTGATTGACATTTTGAATGAGCTCTTTGAAGCAAGTTCCAGCTTAATTAAAACGTTTGCTCAGTTAGCAGTGATCTGTGAAAGCCTGTGATAAATATTGAACCGGGTTCACCTGCTGGTTACTGTGAGAGGATAAACAGCTGCTTTGTCTGCTTGAATGAAGAGGCTGCAGCAGCAGCAGAATACTGTGCTTTTGAGAGCTCATAAAGGAATAGTTGAAAAGCTCTGGTAATGTCACTGCTGATATCTTACTAGATTGTGCTTGTGTGATATTTCACACAAGAGGTATTCACTGCGGTATCTTTCGGGTGGCTTTGTAACTGGGAAATGTAGATGAAGATAGGAAGAACTCCCCTTACCTCTTTGTGTTTCAAAGATCATAGCCTCAGTGTTTGTTTAGCCCTTTTACACATAGGACAGGTTGGTGGACTTGATTATTCCTTTTTTAATCGGACTTCCATGTTTTTCCGGATAAATATTGATGCGATAGGCTGTTTTATCTACCCCTGGACAGAAGTAAAAACAAGCTGGATTGGCCTAAGGTCCATACAGTCTGGTATCTGATCTCTAACAGCATCTGTTACTGGATGTTTCTGGTTAAATGCAGCAGAAAGTAGAAGAGTGGTTTTTTTTCCTCCCTCCCAAATGAAAATCTTTATTTCCAATTCAAACAGATTTAGTTCGGAAGCCAGAGGGTATTATAAAATAGTTTTCTATCGTCTTAATATTTCTACTCAACTCCACCCCAAGTTTTTTCACAAAGAAATGGAATCCTTTTGTAATTTTATTCTCATTTAACGAATATGTGTTCTGAGTCTAAAAATCTGTGCTTTGAGGCACCACCACCCTGGAGACTGCCATACTGGAGTCACCACTTTGTTCAGCTGGAGAGTATTCTCTTCCTGCTTGCTGTAGTAACAGGAGATTAACACCACGGTGGATTTTTGTTATGTGATACTGACAGGAATTTTTTTAAATATATGGAAATATAAATTTAAAATATTTTTTAAAGTAAAATTTAAAGATGGCCAAACTATTTTCTAAAGGATCACAAAGGATTCAAGAGCAAATTGACACAGTTGCATAATGTGCAAGGAACATAAAGAGCTCAACTTTTAAACCATGTTTTAACCATTTCTGTGAAGTTTCTCTGCATTATAAAGGACTTTCTCAAAAGGATTTATTTATTTATGTGCTTTTGGCTAATGGTGCCTGTGGCTTTCAGAAATGTTATGACTACTCCAGACAGTTTTATACTTACTGGTTACTATAAAATCAGTCTGGCTTTATGACTTTTTCAATGTGGATTTTTTTTTTTCTTTTTAAAAACCTTTTCATAGTTACAGGGTACATTTTAAAACTGAAGTAGTGGCTCAAGTGCTTCTTAAAGCCAGTATTATACCAATTTCAAAACTTTTAAGGCCACCTGTAAAATACTATAATTTATAAGCCTTGTGCATAAGAACACTTAATTCTTTTCATAAACAAGATATATATGGGGTTTTTGAAACCCATCATAGAAGAGCCTTCTGTTCATGTTTGTGTATATATTTATCTGAACTGCATTTTCCTCTTGTTAGAACAATTTTTGCAAAATAGTATTTGTCTATTACTTTTATTTGGCGTACTAAGCATGAGGCTTAGCATTAGCAGTGACATATCAGTGGTGTGGTATCTTCTTGGGATCCTACATCGTCTTTTTACCTCTGAAAACACAATCTGACTCGCATTAAAACTGAAAGTTCCCCATGTTCCTCAGGGCCCTAGACAGTAACTGCTTCGGTGATACTAATTGTTAGCATGGTGATGTGGTTTTCATTATTTCCAAGAGCAGACTAGAATATAGATGATAGAAATATCAAGATCCAATTTGCATTGCAGTTTTGTGTGCGAGTACAAACGGAGTCGAGTATTGCCACATATGTAACATATACCATATGTCAGCTGTTTCCTGCTTCGCCCTTGACAAGAGCCCCATTCATAACTCTTCTTTTTATCCTTTCAGTGAATAAGTAATTATTCAATATAGAAGGCAGGATATTTGGAACTGGCTATTTAATGTGGCAGCACACCGTAATGAAATCTGCTGTTCCTGGCAACCTGAGAGGGGAATGTAACAATTCCAGCATGGGTGTAACTTTATCTGCTTTGAGGGCCTGTTTATTTGGCACATCAGTGCACCTTTTATCCCCGTGAGTGACAGCTCCAGAAGGGTTACATTTACATGCCTTCTATCATGTATTGTAATATTTAATGGCGGACAAGGCTGAGTGGGACTCGGGGTAACACGAACTTGCTTTTCCTCAGAGTGGGGGCTAAAAGACAGCTTGATCCCCAGAACTGTGGTGTAACACACAGCATGACTTAGCGTTTGTTTATGATGGATAATCTTACTGATCACAATTAAAAGGCAAGGGAGGAGTGTCTGAGCAGGAGGCTACGTGTTGTTGCTTGCACTATCACCTGAAAATCAAATACAAACTCTTTTACACTAGAAGAATTAATTATTTTTTTACGGGAGGTGTTTGTGGATGTGGTTACCTGTGAGTTGTTTTCTGTGTGTCTTGTCACATTATTACAAGTTTGTGACAGTTGTTCCAGTATTTTGTATTATGAAAGATGACGCTTCTCGGGAAGAAAAAAAAGTGGCTTTGAACAAGTGTTTTATGGGATTAGCTTCTGTTTAGAATTGTTCCCTGTGTGTCTTATTTTTTCATAGTTACTAGCTGATCTATCACATAATGGCATGGCAAACATGTTTCTAATGAGAGTATATGATGTAGTCTGGTTTATCTGCAAGCACATTGCATTAAACTGTCTGGATTTCTTCTGCTTGCTATAAGGAGAAGTCTTCACAGCATATTTATTTGGGTGTCTGGTCCAAGGTTTCCTTCACTGAAGCTGCTGGACACCCCTTGTTCTGTAAGAGGAGTGTCCTTATGCTGAGGCTTAAATGCGAGAAGTTTCTTTGCATTGTTCCCATGTGTAACTACTCTGCTGGAATAATACCTCCTTCTACAATCAGATGACAAAGTTGTATCTAGTGATAGGTAGGAGTTTTCTAAGGCTTTCAGTCATGAGGACAAGGTGTGGGTGCTTTCACAATTTGAAACTTTCTGCAGTTTAATAGGCCAACCTGGTGATTTAACAGGGTATCTTGAACTGTCCTTGGGGGCATTTGCTACATAGACCATAAGCAGATTTAGCGTGTTCATCTTGCAGTGGGATTTTCTTAATCTTATTTTTTGTCTTTGGTTGCAGTCTTCTAGCCATTGCACTGAGTGTCCCTGTTCTTCTGGGAAAGAAACCGAGAAAGATTCCAGTAATGCAAAGAAGAAAGAAAATAGAGATCGGTTGTTTGTTCCCAAAATATTTTTTGGAACACGAACACACAAGCAAATATCCCAGATTACCAGAGAGCTGAAGAGAACTGTGTATTCCAGTGTCCCTATGACAATTCTTTCTAGCCGGGACTACACCTGTATTCATCCAGCAGTATCCAGTAGTGGTAGTAACAGGAACGAAATGTGTGTAGAATTGCTGGAAGGCAAACACGTGAGTAATTTTGTCTCAGAAAATGAGCATTCCTTTAAAGATATTAAAAAGAAAAGCAGTGGAATGGTTGGAATGAGTATTAAATACTTTGCACGATGCCTTCTGGTAATTTGGTTTACATTAAATATTAATTGTAAGAAAATGTGGATACACGGTATCAATACCAAAAATATTATAATCATAGGAATAATACTTATGACTGCTTTGTTAACATTCTTAGTAAGACTGAATTGTCTTTGGTTTTATAGATGAAGAAGAGAGAAGTGCCCTTTACTGATGTACATTTTTAGGAACGTGGGTTTGCCCATTTTCTTTCTGACACGACGTGCTTTTCATTATTGTCCAACATAAAAAGTGGCTGTTAGAAATGTTTCCAGGCAACAGTGAAATGCATGGAACAACCTGGAGGGTTTGAGCTTACTTGTTTTTCATTATTTTTCGTAACCACTAACTGTCTGGGCTTAATTGCTTTCAGGGCAAGTCCTGTCTTTACTATCATGGTGTTCATAAAGTCAGTGAACACTATGCCCTACAGTCTGCACATCGGATGTACCAGGCCTGGGACATTGAAGATTTAGTGAGCCTGGGGAAGAAGCTTCGTGCCTGTGCTTACTTTGCAGCCAGAGAACTCATGGTGGGCGCAGATATTGTGTTTTGTCCTTACAATTATCTCCTCGACCCGCAGATACGGGAGAGCGTAAGTATTTTTCTAAGAGATTAAAGTAATTGACCTTGGAGGGAAGTTAGAAATACAGTGTTCAGTGGCTACAGCAAACTGAAATCAGATTTATATTCAAACTATTGTTTACAAAACTCCTGGGTTAAAGACTTTTTCCTCTCTATTTTGAGAAAAGGAAAAAGAAGCATTTCTGTGTTCCAAGTACTGCTTCCACTAGTCTCATACTTGAGCTGATCAGTCACATATTTTTTTCAGTCTCTTCAGAAGGAACTCTTGCAAACCTCTCAGCCTGTGAGAAATCTGTTTTACACACACCCACCCCACCCCTGATTATTTATGGGTTACAGAAATTGGATGAAAAAGCAGAAGACTTTTTAGTGCTTTCACCATGCTGCAGAATATACACTTTTATTTTTAATAGGACCCTAGTAGTTGTTGTTTCTCGTTACTATCTTTCACTCTGTTTTACTAGATAATACTTTTCTTTTTTAGATGGAAATTAACCTAAAAGGCCAAGTAGTCATTTTAGATGAAGCCCATAATATTGAGGACTGTGCTCGGGAGTCGGTGAGCTACGGTGTTACGGAAAGTCAGCTAAGAGCTGCTAGAGAAGAGCTGGACTTCATGGTCAATAACAACATCAGACGGAAGGACCATGAGCCCCTCCGAGCTGTGTGCTGCTCTTTGACAAAGTGAGTGACTCCTGAATTCCATGATACCAATTAGTATTTGAAATTACACATTCCTTGCGCTGATGCAATTTGTTGGTTGCTACTTTGCATGAGACAAAACCCAATGGGAGGTATCCTTGAAATTATTCAGGTCACCTGTTCGTTTGAGGAATTCAGAGAGTTTTAATATACTTTTAAAAAAAATACTCATCTTACTCCAAGGGAAGCCCTGAAATTCTGTTTTGAAAAGTGTGTTATGCTTTCGAATGATGTGCTGATGGTTGAGGGAGTGGTTTGGAAAGCAAGAATTGATTAGCAAGACAGAAAGAAGCTGAAAAAATAAAAAATGTTCTTCTCTGCTCCTTCCTGTCCTTGTACCCCTAAAGGAAAAGATAGCAAGAGCTAAAACCCAGGAGCTATGGAGACAATTATAAGTGGAGGACCTGAGCAGAAGCTGAAAATCATGAGAGGGGATGGAACAGAAGGAAATGAACTTGGGGCAGAAGTTCAGGAAAGAGGGAAAGAAACAAGGGGCCAAGAGCAAAAGTATTTTGCATGGACTGGGAACAGGAGAAAATTGAAATGATATCTGAAGTGTCTGTCACCACTGGAGAATTTGGAGTTAGGCTCTGTAGCCCTGAATTTTTGAGCCTGTCTTGTGAGATCCAGGGGCTGAAAGAGTTCAGAAACACACTGTTAATGAAACTGAACTGCAAAGCCAGCAGAATAAAAATGAATAATGATACAAGTGGCTTTGAAGTGAACAGAACTCCAATTCAGTGCATCTCAAATCATCATTTTGTTGCATTAGTGGCTGCTGAAATAGCCTTTGGAGTACACCACAGCAAGTAGTTCACCATTTTTCCTGTCCTTTCTCTATTCTGCAAGTTAATGTTTATGTGTCACAGAGATAAGTGACTTGGTTTTATTTTTGCAGAAGCTAATTCTCCTACCTTGAATATTTCAAATGTTAAGTTCTACTAAAAGATGAGTACAGCATGGCTGGAGATTTGATTGCCTCAAGCTTTTTAACCTTATCAGAAAAACTAAGGTTGATTGTCATGGCAAACCTGCCAACAGCATGAAAAGCAGTTGTTGGAAAGCAGAAGACTGGGTGTAAATGGCCAGTAATGGGTAAAATGCTGTTGCTCAGTCACACGGCTTTGCCAAATGCATGGATAATTAGAAAAGTCTTATTTCAGTTATAAAGATCCTGGGACCTCATTCCAAAAAAACACTTAAGCATGGGCTTAGTGCCACTGAGGTGCTAAAATGACCTTTCTGAGGAATTTGAAGATCTACCAACAGAGGTGCACTGGCATGGTTCTCTGGGATGCAGATTTACCAGGACAAAATACCATGTTCAGTGGAGTCCACTGTGTCACCAATGGGATTTTCTGGGAGGGAGGCAGGAAGGAAATATCCTTTCCTTAACTGGAGGCATGTTTTTGATATTTAATAAATCTCTTCCAGGAAATATTTCTTGCATGCACCAATTTTCACTTCAAAACCATTGATACCTATCTGGGACTCAAGCTGATTTTCTTTCTGCTTACTGCTTTTACTCTAAAAAGAAATCAGCAGGTATTTCAAGAAAATTCTTTAAGGTTAGATTTAATTGAATGGAATTTATTCTAGAATCTGCTTTTCTTGTGATCTTCTAATGTTTGCGAAACTCGTTAAGTTTGTATCTGCATTTGTAGCATGACCATTCCAAAAATGTGTGATGGTGTTTGAAGTTCAGACCAGGAAACAGAAGTTTCATTTCTGTTGTAGTGGCCTTTTTGCTAATTTTATTTCCAAGTCTTTTTGATGTTAGATTTGAGGAAATGAGGCAGAGTACTACACTGGTGAACTTCTGCCTGTGTTAGTGATCATCAGTCCTTACTAAGATAAAGCAAATTAGAGCCAAAGTGGTGATTGACATAGCAGTGTTCATGGGGTTTTTTTGCATTTTTGTTGGCAAAAGGAAAGGTTTTTTTTTTAATTATCCATTGATCAGATTATTTGCAGTGACAGGGCAGGAAATCTGTCACAGAAACAATCCCTAAGTCTCATTGCTGTAGTCGATAACGATTAACCGATTTTACAGACAACTCTTTTGAATGGTTGTGGAAATGACAGCTGTCTGTCTGATGCCTCCTGCTGGCTGATGGAACAGACAGCTTCGGCATTTCCCAAGCAGGAGGAAGCAGAGGGAAGGGCTGATGGAGGACACGTGCAGGTAGAGGAGGTTTTGGCTCTGCTGCAGATAAGATGGTCTGCATGTTTAGGTGATGATTTCAGAAAGTCCTATCACGTTTTGCATTGTCAGTACCATTTTAATTCTGTTTAATTGTCAAACTGTAGCCACGTTACGAGTACCCATAGGTAGGTTAAAATATGTGCTTTTTAGTGCCTGACCTTTCCTTACTCTGTATAAGTATTTCAAATATTCATTTCATGCCTCAGTATTTGTTCTTAACAGGAAAGCCTGCAGTTGACAGGGATGATAAACTGACTTGCATTGGTTAGAGTAACAAGGAGTGACTTTACAGCAGAAGTCTTCCTTAAATGAGTCTGGCATCTTATAAGAACACATTATAGTTTTTTTCTTTATAAAATGTAAATTTATTAAATATAAATATATAGGGGCAAATTTTACTCTCACTTCAATGAGCTGCACGATTGAACCATTTTTTGAGGTTTTTGTACCCCCAAAGTATCTCTAAATCTCTAAAATCAATGCTGGAGTTATTTCTGATTTTCTTCTCTCTTTTTTTTTCCCAGCTGGTTAAAGGACAGCTCTAGTAAACTAGTAGAAAGAGGGTATGAAACTTCCTTCAAGGTTTGGAGTGGAAAAGAAATGCTGCCCATTCTGCATGGAATGGGAATAACTGGTATTACTTTTCCCATTTTACAGGTAATGTTGTACGCTGTATAAATGTATACCAGAGAGCATAATATTGATGGTGTTAAACATCTTCAAATAGACATGAGAAACTGAACAGGTCTTTCAATTTACTGCACTGCTGAAATCTGTCTGAAAATGCTACCTGATAAAAAACAGGTGTGGTCCACTGGAGCTGTGAGAACTTGTGGAGAATCAGCACTTCAAAGGCTATAATTGATTGTGTACAACTAATTAAAGTGAACCCCTGAGTCAGTGATAGTTTTGCCTGTTCTATCCATCTGCATTTTTATTGACTGCTGGAATGTATTTACCCTGTTTTCAGGCTTATGCTTTCTTCCTGCGTGAGACAAATGTATTAGAAGTGTTGTTACTTTTCCAATTCTGTCTTCGGTCTTCTACCTACCTTCTTTGTAGGTATTTTAGGTGAACCTTGAAAGCACTGTGCTGGTATCTTTTGTCTGTATTAGCTTCGGTCTTGAGAAGATACTTAGAATGTTGTTCATGTGGAATTTGTTTGCCTCTTGTAGAAACATCTTGCTACAGTCCTGGAAAAAGAAGAAAAAATATCAATGTTTGGTAAAGAGGAACTTGTTGAGATACCGGTTGTGAGCCCTGCCACTCAGATCGTGCTGAAAGGGTTACTCATGGTTCTTTTATATCTTTTCAAAGATAATAGCAGGTCAGTTCAAATACACAGCCTGAGTCGTGTGGTGGGGCTCAGTTCAGCTGCTTTGCCAAACTGCCTCCTTCAGCTGTGAACACCTCGGTTATGTGTCTGGCTTCTGAGCAAAACTAACATTTCAGAAAGCCCTGGAAAAATCTATTTATGTGGAAACAATTTAAATGCTACAAAATGATTTTTTTCATTCACAGATACAGAGAAATTTATTTGAAGGTTAGGTGTAAATTTTCTTGGTGTGTTGCCAAGTTGAGTGCATGGGTCTTGTTTGTTATGTAGCACTTACCGCTTGACTGTCTTGATGCCTTGACAGCTGATGTCAGCAGTTACTACAAATTTCTGGTTGAAACCTTAGTTTTAAATATTAATTCTAGTATTTTTTAAAATAAAATTATATTTTCTATTTAAGTTATAAATGCATGGTAGCAAGGCTTATAGATATTTCTGTATCGCTATGTAGGTACGCAGATGACTACAGAGTGGCTCTACAACAAACTTACACTTGGATTAATGAAAACCAACCTGATGTTTCAGATACAAGTGCCTTCTTTGCACGACCCAAGCATAAGAGGAGTATGAGACAGAAAGCTTTAGTCCACATGCTTAATTTCTGGTGCTTGAATCCTGCCGTGGTAAGCTGAGTGTGAAGTAAAACATCTTGGGTAACTTGAGTGATAACATTAGATCTTAAAAGAGTTGTATTGATGGAATTTCTGCTTTTCTTTCTCCAACCTAGGCTTTTTCAGACTTAAGTGATGTTAGAACAATTGTTCTCACATCTGGTACGCTCTCGCCAATGGATTCATTTTCTTCAGAGCTTGGTGTGAAGTTTTCTATTCAGCTGGAGGCAAATCACGTTATTCGGAACTCACAGGTAAACTTTTGCCTTCTTGTTCCCCCTCCTGAGGTACAATGCTTTTCATTTTAAAGGAAACAAAAACTTGCAAATAAAAATGGTGATAAACCTGTTCTGTGAGTAAGAAGGAATGTGCAGAACAGACTATTGCTTGGGATACCGCAGTTGTAAAGTATCTTTTCAAATGAAAAAAGGTGCAGTTCTTAAGACACGCACTCCCCTGGAAAAGTTGAAGTCATGCTGTTTAGGTAATAACCATCTACAGGAGTTATTGCACTTTTTTCTTCAGTTTTTACTGCAATGCATTTGCTTAGAAATATCTCAATATTTTCCTTCACACTTAAAATGTCATTATTTAACCTAATGTAATTTAATCCAGTTTGCCTATTTAGTATATATTGGAATTAACTTCTTTCTCCTGAAATGCACCAGGTTTGGGTTGGCACCATTGGAGCAGGCCCTAACGGGCGGAAACTGTGTGCCACGTTCCAGCATACAGAGACTTTCGAGTTCCAGGATGAGGTGGGAGCCCTTCTGCTTTCCGTGTGTCAAACGGTTGGCCAAGGAATCTTGTGCTTTTTGCCATCCTATAAGGTGAGAAAATCTTAATTCATATTCTTCCTCTGAAATCACACACCCTCTGCTGGAAAATGTACCGTGCAATCTTTTGCTTTATGCAGCAGCACATGTAAATGTTTATAGAGCAAATATATAGTGAGAACATGTTGTGATTATATCATATTGTAATTTCTTGGATTTCCTATTGGCTGGCATACAAGTTTGTGTTCATGAAAAAACATGTTCATATTTGTTTTCAGCAGATGTCTGTATCTTAAGGAGTATAATTAGTTTTACCAAAAAAAAAAAGCCAGACTGATCTGCAGATGTTTCTTACATTTTTCCTTTAATGTTTTGAAATCATTAAAAAAAAATCTCCTCCATATAAGCAGACATCATGAAAGGCAACTTTATGTGTCTAACTCAGCAGCAAAATGCCCTGGTATGAGCTTTGTATGCTACTGGAATGCAGTCTTCATCCAGTGAGTTTCTTCTTTCTTGTTCCATTTTGCTGCAGTGGGGATTCTAGGTGTATTTTTTGCTCGAGTCAGGGTGGATTGCTCACTGGCATTGGCTGAAAGGAATCAAATTTCTCCATTTCAAACTATGCAAGATCTAATTTCACTGACAGCAGATATCTAACCATGGGTAATCTGTACCTGTTCAAGTTCTGCTTTATTCTCTATTAGTTCTTACAGTTTTTTTATGGTCACCCTGAGGATCAGGTCTATAAACATGCAGCATAATTCTGTAATTCGTGCCCATTTTTCTTGTGATGCTTGCAAGAGTGACTTTTTACATTTTAAATCATCGTTTATTACTTTAAAAAAATTACTTTAAAAAAAGTCCTCTCAATAAGCAAAACAAAAATGTCTCAATGCAACAAAACCCCAAAAATCCTATCAAATTAACAAAGACCCCAGCACAGTGGAAAGAGAGGGTTTAGATCGTTTCCTTCATCCTCAAGGTTCCTTAAGACAGAATATTTAAAAAAAAAAAAAAGAAAGAAATCCTTCATGTTAGTTTTGTTATTTAACTGAAGAGTGAGGGTGTTTTCTTGGCTGCCTAGAAAGAATTGCAGCCATCAGTGCAATTACTGACAATAACCATTAGGTGACCACATTAGACCGGGTAATGTACAGTCACTGAAAAAAGCAGGTTACTGACTATAAATGGATTTAACCTGGCTCACAAAGCTGTGCAATTACATGCCAGGTTATCTGAAAAGAAATCTTGCATTCAGTTTATTTCAGAATTTAAACAGCATAGCTGAGTGTTCAGTATCATTATTCTGTTCCTGAAGTGTGCAGCGTTGAACAGCCTGTGATTGTCTGTCTCACGCGTACAGACCTGACAAATATTTATGATGGTTTTTATGAGAATAAGAATTTGAACTGAAAGTACAGCGAGACTTTGTAATGACATTTAATAAAGGAGGACAGAGATTGCTGGACAATTTTGGTCCCCTTCCCCCTCTCTCTGCCCTTATGTTTTACTGAAAGGTCAGCTAGCTAAACACGTTGAGT
Organism: Chloroceryle amazona; assembly: GCA_027560015.1. Lineage (NCBI taxonomy): Eukaryota > Metazoa > Chordata > Aves > Coraciiformes > Cerylidae > Chloroceryle > Chloroceryle amazona. Next base: position 89,455 of record JANHFX010003552.1, on the reverse strand, counting down.
GGTTTTTTTTCCTTTGTGGGAACACTTCCATGATCCTAGTGAAAGTATTGATAAATATAAATTGCAGACAATTGAAGGATGATATTTTAAAATCACATTGCCAATATTTTTCTACGGATGCCCTTTTTCATTCTACTTCTTTTATTCGGGATTGCGTTGCCTTTAAGTCTGAGATTAATACATTGAAAGCACAGAATAATGTAAGCATAAGGATATTAGTACAGGGAAAATGAGGTATTTTTCTTTCATCATCATACAGGGTATTGCTTATCTGCACAGTTGCATTTCAAAATGGATTTCCAGAGATTTTAGTGGGAAAATTGCTGTGTCTCCTTTAAAAGATGGAGTTTTTAAAAAAGATTTTCAAGGCTGATTAATATATGTGGTCTTTTTACCTCACTAAATTAATTATTAGGAGTTAAGCAGATTTCTTTTGAGGGCTCAACCTGTTTTACGAGTTGGAGTTTCAACATTGGAATAAATAAAAAATGAAATCTTATTAAATGTCTAGAATGCTTAGGGCAATGCTCTGAATTTTGAGGATCATCTCTCCAGATAATTTGATGGAGCTTGAATTTAGGACCATCTGTGTTCTTTTTTTTCTTGTAAGATTGCTAAATCAACACTTTTTGTCCTCAGTCTATGGGAATAGAAAGAATGGAGAACCCTGCCTGAGGCAGGTTGTGATGAGTGATGCTGGGACCCTTGAGACAGCACCCAAACAGGGTTCTCTTGCTGCTTCTCCTCTTCTTCAGGATGGATACATTACATGATATTGGAAACAAATTTATGGCAGAAAAAAAAAACCCTAATGCCATCTGAACTTCTCAGTCTGGAATCTGAGGGGTTCTCTGTTTCATCTGGAATTTCAGATTGCTTTGTATACATTAAAGAACCGATCTACTAATGCTTGGTGAAAGTGATGGCCCCTAAATTCACGTGAGAGCTGGAGAAACAAACTCTGGCAGAAATTTAGTGTTTGTTTCGGACTTCTGAAGTGTTCGCTAGAAAAAAAAGATCCTCACCTAGACGAGAGCAACCTACTAGAAACTTCCCACGTGCAAATAAACAGAGGGCAAGTAAAACTTTGAAATGTCACCACATTAACCTAATCATAAAATGAGAACACTGGATGCTGTGTATAGAACACGGAGATGAATGTTCCAAATGTCAGCAGGGTACATTGGAGGAGCTCGTGTTTGCCTCACCTGCTCCTTCCAGTGCCAATGCCCACAGAAAGCATCCTGGAATGCCTTGCATTTTTCTCCATCAGTGTTTCTTAAGGTTAATTATTTCCTGGGAGATTCTGGATGTCTTTGAAGAAGGTGTCTAGTGCTGGGAAGAGGCAGCAGTCGCTTGTCTGTATTTTGCTCTGGAGTGCCTCTTTCAGCAAGATATTTATAAGCTGTAGAATGCCATTTAGCTGTGCTGTAAAGAACTTAAAGTCCACAACATAGTCAGCCTGCGTCCTTTCCTAAGGATCAGTTTAAGAAAATACTTTGTCAGGCTGAGAAGGTACTTTCCAAAGACCTTTTTACCTAATGTATGAACTGCTGTTACTGCAAAAAGGTCTGAATTAAAATAACTCACCTGTTGGCTTCCTCTGCGCTCCCTCCATC
>JANHFX010003552.1:55887-87736 GCA_027560015.1 Chloroceryle amazona | reverse complement strand
TGTATGAACTGCTGTTACTGCAAAAAGGTCTGAATTAAAATAACTCACCTGTTGGCTTCCTCTGCGCTCCCTCCATCTCTTGTTTTTTAATCAAAGCAGCTGCAGCAGAAAGAGCTCCGTGCAGTTTTCTGCCACCTTGTCATCTGTGTAATTTGGAATTATTAGATGTAATGTGAATACAAAAAAAAGCAGTAGTAGAGAAACGTCCCTTTATCTCAATCAGATATTTGAATAAATGAGATAGTTGAAGAAATATTAGAGATAAATATAGAGATATTTGAAGAAATACAGAAATATTTGAAGAAGTTATTTTTTTATTGAAGTGTGACTGTTTAAAACATCCATATGGCAAATGTCCAAGGTTAATCATGCAGTGGAGGGAAATGTGTGGGTGGGCAGGACACAATGCATCCCATACACCTCGCACGTGATAGGTGTCTGTGTTCTGAACAGCTGTGGTGATGAGTCTCGTGAGCAGCTTAATCTAGAGCAACATACACATATTGCTTGTTGTAGGAGTTCCTGCTACATTGACTTTTCTGAAATTAAGCTCAATCTTAGCATTGCAAGCCTAGATAATTTTTAGGGCTGCTAAAACTGGTGATACCATGCAACAAAAATGCATTTATGTGAAAATCAGTAGCAACTCCGACAGAAACACTCTATAAAAAACAATATCAGAAGGTGAAAAGATTACTGAGAAATCCAAGATGCTTTTAAACCAGATTAAGATAAGGACCATTAGGGTTCATGTTGCCGACCTGTCTGCATTAAGATGTATCTTGCCTGGTGCCTGCATCTTAGTGATTCATTCAATATGTGTCATATCAGTCAAGGTATCCAGCAAGGAGAAAAATGCTAATGCTTATAAATTTTAGTGGTAATCCATCATGATGAATTAAGTGACCTTTCTTTAGTAGCTTTTTTACAAAATAAGCTTTGAACAATAACGTTAATATTGGTGGTTTGGTTTGGGGTTGGGTTTTCTCTGTGTGTGAGGCATTGTTGGTTAATTTGTATCTGCTAATTGTGGAGTCATAACTTGGAAGTAAAATTTTTGAAATGACATAGTTGCTCTAAAGGGTTTGACTTGCTGTTTTCAACAGTAAAACTCAGGAACTGGTAACTATTCACTCAAGAATCCAACACTTGTTTACTACTTTTTTCTTCTTCCTACCCCTTTAAGATGCAGTGTTCTCCATTGATCCAGACTAATCATATCCCTTTTGTATCTGCTTTCCTTTACAGAGCTCTAACGGTTGAGCTGAAATAGCAATTTTACTCAGTAGTTGCACAGTGTTGCTGTGTATTTTGCATTGTACTGTGTCAAATAATTTTTGTGGAGGAAAATGTCTGGGAAAAGAAAAGAATTTCACCAAATGCTGATTGTAAAAGATAGAAATGGTAACTGCTTTCTTGTCTGTCTCATGAGCCTCTCAGAAGCAGCTGAATGATCTATAGCTACATTTAAAAAAGTATTTGCTATTCTCTCTATGAAGTATTTGTATCCAAATGTCTGTAAAATACTTCTCATACCATCTCTGTTACTGTTTTTTCAAATGCAGGTGACAGTTTTTTGAGGTTCACAGCTATGGTGCTCTATGACTGTCACCTCTAACCAGTAGTTAATTACAAAGTAGTGGCGATGATAGAAATGGAAAAAGAAATGCATGCAGAATTTTTAAGCATGTGTTATATTGCATTAACATTGTTTCCTTTAGTATGTCCATCTTCCAGCAAATTGTTGTCTTTTAGGGTAGTTTAGTGGTGAATAATGAAAAAAGCAGCAAGACTTTTTTACAGCTAAACCATATCTGCTGGAAAACTGCTGAACTGCTCTGAGCTATTGCTGTGTACTGCACTCATTCCAAGGGCTGTGGAAGAGCAGCTAACAAATACTGTGTGTTGGAACAAAGTATTCTAAGGCGTCTGTTTCCTAGAGCACTTCTCTTGTGGGTGACCTTTTTCTCAGTCTGACTTATTAGTTATCAGTTATCAACTTACCAGTTGCTATACCCTGAAGAAGGTTCTCGTACAACTTATATTATTGTTATTACAGTGTTTCTACCCATCTCATTATTTTAAGAGCTGCTAGTTCAGAGTTTAAGTCCTGTCAGTCTCATCCCATTTTCCTGGTCTCTTGGCTGATCCTCTTTTCTTCAGTGAGAAGAGACAGGACTGGGTGACAGCAAATGCATTTGGAGTGGAGCACCTCTGGTTATTGTCTTGGCTCGCTTGCCGCACTTAGGGTATCAACCGAAGCTGTAGCGACCCTGCAGAGAAGTGCTGTTTACCATTCAGCTGACAAACCATTCTTGACAATATTACACAACTTTAGGCAAGCAGGTCTTAACAAAATTACCTCTGTGAGCGGTGTAGAGCGTGGCAATAGATCTAACTTGTGCTGTTTTCAGGCAGACTGAGAATCTTCAGGTTCAGCCTAGGTAATTATTTAGAACAAACAGGAGGGACCTCAGTTTAACCTCTGGCTGTTGCTCTCTCTGCTGTTGTGCAGTGCTGTGTCTGCCTTGGCTATGAGACCAAGCCCTTGAGTATACTGTCTCCTGGCCTGGACATAAATGTGCCACCCCTCTAGATGGCAGACTGCAGGAGGGATAGAGTTTCACTATTAATATATTTTATTTTTCCAAGAAGTCTGTGTCAGAGTGACTGAAAATAATTTGGTCATAACACTGAAAAAAGAACAGAATATTTTCATTTCTAAAACTTACCTGAAAGACAGTTTTGTAAATAAATTATAAGAAACCCATTTTATTCTTCCATCAGTAAAAAAAAAAGGGCAAAAAACCAACACTGCCTTCACCCAACTTTTACTTATTTCATAAATTACTTCAATAAATTTACAAAAGATGGTAGTCTGTTTAGCCAGGCCTATTAAAAGCATTAAGATTTGAGCACTGGCTGTTAAAATGAGTAAATGGCAATATCACAAAGTTAAACAAATGCCAAAAAACATTTTCCAGAGTACTGGGATTGTAACAATACCATTAATGAGGGCAAAGAGGTTTTAATGCAATTTGCACATTCTAAAGTTTCAAAAAGAGGTTTTGAGTTAGTGCATTATTAATGTTCTGAACATCTGGAACTATGTAAGAGCCACAGACATTGAGCAAGTGCAGGGTTTCCCCACTAGGTCTGATGCTGACTGATTTCCTCCCTAGCAAAAATCTTGTTTTAAGAACTTTGAGACAGTAAAATGACAATATCCAGATAAGAGATAAACATTCCACAGCATCTTTTTGCTTGTAATGTGTATGGAAGAAAATTGGAAACCATTAGGTCTGTGCAGTTAAAAGGTGAATTTGAAATTAAATAGGAAAATGGTTATTTGCACCACAGATGGTTGCTCCCTGGTGTAGTCACACCGACTGCAGCGTGCTCTTGTGAGGAATTGTCTAGTTAAACATCAGATGGGTCTCATAGGATGGCTTAAATGTTTCTGTTCAGTGTATTTGGGTCTAATATGTAAGGGACAAATGCTTTATCAAGAGTAATACTCTCCTCGGTATTCCTGTTGACAGCTGTAGGAGTGTTTCGAGGCAGAGATTTACTCCTGTGTGTAAATATTTGCAGGATGTAGGGATCTGTTCACACCAAGTATGCTTTATGACAGAAATGTCTTCTTGGAAGTTAAACGTTACTTTTCTGCATAATTTTAATGTTGGAGGATGTTATTTACGCTGTTACAAGAAACAGAACATTTCAAGGTGTTGTCTAGTCTTAGATGTTTTAACTATAGCTGATACCTGACATCACATTCGTCAGGATGAAAAGAAAGGAGGCCTTTAGAGAGGCTGGCATATCAGGGGTAAGTTACGAAATAATGGTAAATTAATAATGATACTCACTTTCTGCACAGCATTTGCTTTCTGCTCTCAGGGGAAAGGCATTTTCTTACTCCAGAAGCCTTATTTGTTTGAGCCAAACAGCTGCAACTGTGCTATTACAGTATGTAAGAAACCCTAAAAACAAGGAAAGACTTCAGGGGATAGAATTCTGTCATCCTTGCTATCTCAAGTTATGTGCAAGTACCTAACAATAAAAGTAGAGCAGAATGATGGAAGAGTAATTAAAGAAGTGAGGAGCACTCTGTGGGTCTCTGCTGGCACTGTTCCCTGGAAGTCACTGGGCTTTTCTGGGGGACTGCAGAGGACTGAGGAAGGGCTCATGACACTGAAGAAACCTTTTGGGTGGTTTTTCTTTGAACAGAAAGGCTTCTTGCCAGATTCCAAAGCCGTGCCTTCTGCCTTACTATGAACATCTTTGTAAAGAGATTTCTGTCTGATGGGGCATCATTTTGGGAAAACGGGCTCTCAAAAAGCCAAATTCTAGTGACTCAAACTATGCATCCCGACATTTGTACCTAATAAAGGTAGATGGAATTTTGTTTTACTTGTTGTCCACTATTGTTTCTTCACTGCTTGTTTTTCACTCTTACTCTGCACTGGTAGTTTTCTTTCTGATCTTTATCTCAGCTTCTTCATGTTTTATGGGTTTTTTTTGTTCCCATTAATCATATACAATATCTACTTTCAGTTTTATTCTTTATTTTTCCTTCACTTAAGCATTTAAATGTCTGTAATATAAACTGTCTAGCTATTGAGGCCCTCACATTCATCCCAAAGAACAGTTTTCAGGCTTGGTGTGCATTATCTGAGGTGTCTTCTGAAAGCTCCAAGAGCTCCTGTAAATCTTACTCTGATTTCTGCAGTCTGCTGTTTCCTGTTTTCCCTTCGACTTGGGTGTAGCAAAGATGTAGTGAGTGTAAAAATCCCTGTGTGGTGAAGATTTCAGCCCTTCTCTCCTCTCTGCCTCGGGCACTCGATACCTGTTGTGGTGGTATCGGCTCGAAGAGAGAACAGTAGCAGAAGAGAAACAATTAGAGTTTTTCTATAACCAGGTAGATGATCTTTATCCTCAAATTATGCTGGCAAGCCTCCTTCTTTCTGGCCATCGGTTCAATCAAGTTACTCTGCCAAACTAAATTTGAAGACAGAGCTGGCAGCTCACACCCTGGCAAGATCATTTCTTTCATTAATTAATTAATCTGTCATTAATTATAGAGCCTACAGCAAACACATCTCCTTGGAACAAGAAAGCCAGAACTGTACTGAATTCTACTCCAAAGGAATAATTGAAGTTCTCCTAAACATTTAAAGCTGAGGGGTGTTTTGTTAGAATTATTTATTAGAATGTTTTCACTTAGATTTTTTTTAACCTTTTTAGTTGTTTGGGTTTTGGTTTTCATGGGGATATTTTTCCTGCTACTTGGTTGCCAACAGCTAATTTCAGTTTAGACTGCTCACAAAGCAGGCCAAGAAAAATGTTTCTCTACATCAAAGATAAAATTTCATCTTTAGAGAGTGATAAGTGACAATGGGAGTAGTTGCACAATAGTTGTTTCCTTTCTAAAATTGTATGACAGGATCCTAGATTACTGGTTATGGGGTAATTTTCCTGGTTTCTGGGAAATCAGAGACAATCCAAGCATCAGATCCACTTAGAGAAGGTAGAGGGGATGACCCAGCAGCTTGCTGTTGAGTGGTGAGGTTCTTCCCACTTCCACTGTGATCGTCCTTGTACTACTCTGAATTTTGTGTCAACTGATTCAGATCTCCCGAGCAAAGGAAAAGTTTTCATCTGTTTTGGGTTTTTTTGGTTTGTGGGGGCTTTTTGGTTGTTGGTTGATTGTTTTGGTTTTTGTTTTTCCCAGCTAGTTTTTGTGAACTGAGTTGGCTCATCAGGAGGTCAGAGAAGTGTCAGAGACAGCTGGAGGGAGGAGATGATACTGCACACTCAAGGAAGGGTGCAGGATCATCCTTTTCCTGCTAGGGCTCAGTCTCGGAGATGAAATGTTACTGGGCTTTTCCAAAACAAGTTTTTCAGCGATTGACCTGAATAGAAGAATCTGTAAAGACACTCACTTGGAAGTTCTGATCTTTTTCTGAAATACCCATTTTGTTTGAAGGTGGCGAGTGTGAAATGGCAGCAGTGTTACCAGAGTCTGCCTTTACCCAATGAACTGGAGAGTTACTCAGGTGAATATTCTGGGTGAATGGAAATTTGGGTGAGGTGACTGGAAAGGACTGAACCGTTCTGACTTCTCATTCTGTGGAAACCCACAAAAGCTGTGGGAATGGAGGAGCTGTTGCTGTTTGTTTGCACCACTCGGTGCACTCAGCCGTTGTACGCGCGGCCCCTCCTCGAGTGCCCAACGGCCGACGTGGTTGAGTGTTCTAGCAGTTCAGTGCTGGTGGCTCAGGGGAAATTCCTAGGTGTGATTTGGGTCCCACCTTATCTTTTTGAATTACTGATTGCAAAGAATGAACAAATACACTTTCCTTGTCTTGCTGAACTGCTATGGTGACCAGCAAGGGACTTGCAATTATTCAAGTGCCCTGTGGCACTTGCTTTTTACATAGAGCAGGTACACTTTCTGATAACATCTGCACATCATATGAAGTAGAATCCGTAGCGACAGTCTGTGGCAGATTATTGGGTATTATGTCTAAAAAAATTATATGCCATGCTGGCAGATGAGTGTTTTGCTTGTGACTTTCACACCCCGAGAGCTGTGCAGTTTAATATTTTATTACACCGTTAGTTTAAATACCCCGGGCGTGCAGCATCGGGAAAATAAACTAAAAATCTATCATTGTTTCTCACTTCTGAGCTCTGGCTTGTCAAAGTGCTGCAAGCTGAATTGTTGTAGCTAGTTAACACATGCTCCAGTTTCTGTTGTAATTAGCACTTTCTGCTTGCATATTTTTCCTACCATTTCAGTAGTAACTGCATTGAGAATGAGTTTTCACAGTCAAGAAGTCTGCACTTTGTGAATGGTAGAGTCCAAATAGTAAATAAGTTGCAGTCAACATCTTTTTCCTGAAGAGCTTTTGATGAAGGGGAGAGAAAGTGGCATGGGAAACAGTAATTAAAAGGGAACAATATCTATAAGCAACACACTTTTTAAGAAGGTGTTTCTTGTGCAGGTTACTGACACATTTTTCTTCTGAACCGTTGCAACCTGCAGAGTTCCCGGTCCCTTTGGCATTTCTGAGAGGTTCACTGCCTGATATGTTAGAGATGGGACTTCTTCATGTGTGAAAACACTATATGTGTGATAAAATATACTTGAAAGCGTGTCTTTAGGTAGCATGTAGTGTATCAGCTGTGTAACAGCACATATAACGATCTGAATGTTAAATATATTGAAAGGGATACTTGGGCTGAAGTTAAATTAAAAAATTGACTGAATTGAAAAGTCAGGAGGCCTATCAAATCAGGACTTAGAAAATCATACCTTGGACTTACTGGCCGATTGGGTAAGCAAGCTTCTTGGTGATAAAATGTAAAGTTGGTGAGGTGGTGTCTTCTGAGGAGTATTCATTCCATTTTGATTCACTTCGCAGCTCATTAATGGATTATTTTTAGTAAAAGTGTTTTGAAACAAACAACTTGGTCAGAATAAAGCTTCCAGGTTTGTTGGTAGCAAGACAGCTCGGCTTGTTGGTAGCCAAACTGCAGGGTGTTACATTTAAAATGTTGGTTTCAGCTTTTTCTTCCTTGTTATGATTATGGGGTGAGAAATAATTTTCCTAAGAATCAGATATTCTGAGAAGTCTGTTGTTTTATAACAAGGGAGAAGTGAGAAGGTAAAGAAAATATTGATCTTTCTTAAAGTGATACAACTGCAGGTGTAAAATCCTGAAATAAACTGAAATATTTTCTGTTAGTATTAAAAGAAGACTAAAAGCTAAAAGCTGTTACTCTCCCAGTCCTGGAGTCAGTTCCCCATGACAGGCATCAATCTGCCTGCCCCCATTTACTGTGTGAGCACTCGTGGACTTGGGCAGCCTCGTGCCCCGTCTGCTTGAATCACTTTTCCCACTTGGTCCTGTGCTTTGCTGCTGATGTTCCACTCAGAAAATCTTGTCTTCCCCCAACTCCTTACTGGAAAAAAAAAGAGGTCAAGGATGACTGAGCTTGGTTTTTGACTGGTGAAGAAGAGGAGAGGAGCGTAGGACGCTGACTTCATTCACAAATGTAATTTTGTGTATGATTCTAGCCCAGGATCTAAAGAATCCTTTGAAAAACATCCTTTTCTGGAGAGCTTTCTTTGCATGAAGGATTGCTCTCGCCAGAGCAGGAGAGAGCAACGATAGCCTAGGGTGAATGTACAAGCAGTTCCTCCAACACAGAAAGCTGTTGTCTTGGTTGATTTTAAAACCACAGAAGGAACCCTGTTTTGAAGCAGGTTGTCTAAAACAGTTGCGATGGAGCTCAAATTGTTGAATACTTCAAAGGCCATTCGGATTGTTTTGTGGTAAAGCATGTCAGGTTTTGGGGGAAAAGATTTTATATATAAAAAGAAAAGCTCCTTTAACTGTAGAAGCAACATATTAACCATGTTATTCTAGAGTCTTTGGCGTGCAAAACATTTCATTTTTCATTACTGTTGTCACCGTTCACATATTCCATTATTTAAGGAGGTTATTGAAAAATTGATGGTATGTTGGTACCAGAGAGACATCCTGTAGGCTGCAGTGTTGATTTATGGCACATGGAACACAGTTCAGTGCTTCAGTTTCCTGCTGGTGAGCGGCACTTTGTCATTGTCCCTAAAGAAAAATCATACCAGTGAAATCCCCTGTGTTTCCCCCAAGTTGAGTGATGCATACTTTTTCTTTGAAAATGATTATGAATTATTCACCTTTTATTGTGCTGGAGTGTGCACATGGTGATCAGAATCTTGTTCATAATAGAGAGATTTTTCACCATGTTCAAGGTTTAGTTTAATTATGTAGTTGAGTTGCACAGCAGCTTTATTTCTTTTCCTTTTGTTCCCCCCCGCACCGTGTGCCTGCCAAGCCTCTGTGAGCTAGCAGAGATTTTACCCCTCGTTTCCTAGCATATATAGAGAGCTCAACACAAGTCTTGGTCCTAAATCTTGGATTTGATTTCGTGTTTGTTTAAAATATTCCTTGAGAAAATAAGTAGACTACTTTTTCACATAAAAACACACCTTTCCCACACCAATTCCTGAAAACCACGGGCACTTAAATGGTTTTAAAGGTTGGTTCTTCAAGCTCATTTACTCTTGTGAAGAAATTATGAGGGATCCGAGTGAAAAATCTCTTGAAATAGCCCGTGTAGTCGTGCTGTAGATTTTTCAGTTGAGGGCAACTTTCTCCTGGGAGCTGTGTTGAGAAGACTCCATGATATGGCCTGACCTGTCAGGAGCATTGGAAGCTTGTATGATCTTTCCTCATAACTCCGGAAGAAATGTATAATGTCAGGATAACTGTGTGGCTTGGGTCAAGGGCCATTCCCAGGTTCCTGGATTCCAAGTTATTCTAACAGCATGTAACTATTCTTACACGATAACCTGCCCAGCATTGATCGACTTCAGCAGTTCTGGTTTCATCTGGGGAAGATGACTTTTATTTTAAGCACTTGATTTGATTTTTTGCAGCAACAGATGGTAAGGGTTAGGAGTTAAATACGCATCAGAAAATCTTCCTCAGCAGCTGAAAAGGAGAGGTTCTGAAGCGAGGAATGTGTGTTTTCCTCCGGAAGTTGGACTGAGATAAACATATGTTCTGCTCTCATTCCTTCACAATGTCTACTTTTATTTCAGGATATTTCTCAGGACTTTCCACATGACAATTTCTCTGTGTTACCTAGTCTTCATCTTCCCTAAAACAAAGAAATCCAAGTCTCTGAACATGTTATATTCCCTGTATTTTTGGGTTTACAACAGATTGCCTTTTTTTTTTTTTTCCCAATAACAAAACTGATATTTAATAATTTATTACTTTGCAAACCAGAAAACATTAAAAATTAGGGAGCATTTCATTCCAGGGGCTCTGTGACACTTTGGGACAGGAAATTGGACAGAAATTGATCTGGAGTTACAATTCTGTCAACCAAGTCCAGTTCAAAAGAACACTACTTTGGACTGCTGGCCCCATGATGATACTGAAGAGCTGGGGAAATGTGCAGTAGAAAGGAGGTGAAGCCTCTCCCTGATAAGAATAGCATCCTCGTGTGGCCTGTTTGCATTGAAATGCTGCATTAAATCAGTTTATTTTTGGCACATAGAAGATTACCTGTGCATATTATTTTCTTGGGCTATTGGGTATTTTACTCCAGTTTCCCCTAAACAGTGGGAAATTGAAATTCTCTTTTGAAATTTGATTTTTTTTTTCTTTACTTCACAAATTAAATATTTGGGCACAGATATTTACATGTTCTCTTCTAACAGGTTTTATTTAAAATGGACAAAATGAAATTTGAAACCTACTTTACAGATACATTAGTATTTGGTATTACCTTTGTCATTCAAAAGAATGAATTTTCAATATCTCCTTGGATTACATTCTTCTGTAAACACAGAGCTTTCTGTGAGTCACTCTTTTGCTTAACCTTTTATGAAAATCTAATTCAGTGCAAACTACTGCTTAAATAATTCAATGGACTAAGTTATTCTGGGCTGGTAGAGTCGCAGCCTAGTGTGGTGCAAATGTCTGGGTGGCAAGCAAAATTGAGATTTCTTCCCTTCGGGTGAGAAATGGGATTAAGAATGAAAACCCCCTTGAAAAAGTGTAAAGGTTGGCTGAAAAGGAAAAAAGAGACAAAATGAAATTAGACACGCCAATTTGGCAAACGACTTGTGGCTAAAAGGTGCACATTCTGTCAGTCCTCTTGACAGTATGTCATATTTTGGTGGTGGTGATTAACACTATCAGGTTTCGTTGCTTTCTTTTCAGACACGTGACCTTTTATTCTTCTTAAGGGACATTGTGCTTTTTATAGTACTGGTTTTTAATAGTTCTAGAGTACTACTTGAAATTTAATCTTAAAGATTTGGATAAGGGACATTAGATTTGATTGGTTAGTTGGCTGACAGCTTCCCTCCTGGTTTTGGAAGGAAACTCAACTTTATTCTTTCACATGAATCCTTCCAGGCAGTTCTCTCTTGTCCCTTCAATCTTCTCTTACTCTTTCCTTACTGTTTACTTTCTTCCTTCTACTGTTTCCTTTCTGGTCACTTTTAACCTCAAAACACTTTTGTTGTTGCTGCTGTTTGGGAGTTTATGATCATTTTTTATCTAAAGGTAGAAATGGAATTGATTAAGCTACATACTAAATGCATTTAATTAATGACTGAATGTATTTGGGGATTATCACTAATATAGAGACAATTTCATTCTTTCATACTAGAAATAGAACATTCAGCCAGGTAATTAAGCATCACGCTGCCCAGAGTAGAGCTTTGAGCCCAGGGGGAGAGTGATTTGAACAAAAAGTTACAGCTGTAGCTATTCAGCTGACTCAGCAAATGGCATCAGCCTGGAAGCTTATTAAAGGTAATGCAATACCTATGGAATTAGATACATTATAAAAACATCTGTGCCTTGAGATCATCAGAGGATTACTTTAGTGGAAAATATGATGTCCTTCATCCCCTAATAGCTTCAATTTGCAGAAGGATCTGTCAGAGTGTATAGATTTTTTTTTTTTTATATTTTGTTTTACTGAAGGGAAGAGAGGAGGCAGCTGATGCAGATGCAGCTTGAGTTGTCCTGTGATATGTAAAGCAACTCGCACTTTTTTTTTCCCCCAGACAGTCCATTTCTCTTGACACTCTCTCTGACTCTAAGAGGTTTCAGTAGATGCAGATAGGGGGAAAAAAAAACAAAGCCACTTGCTTGTTTTGACACCTGTTTCTGCCAAGATACAAGCACTGCACTGAAGCAAAAGCATTGATAAAACTCGATGTATAAATTTGGTATCTGCACTCCTCTGCCTCCTCCACTGCTGCCTCATGCTAAGATAAAAGCACTCACTGAAGGATGGAGCTACTCTGTGTCTTGAAGCAAAACAGAGTTTGAAATCAGTGGAAGAGGAGGAGAAAAAAAGATACAGAAATTAATGCCTGCTGTTACTGAAGATGGTATAGATTATATTTACATCTAGTGAAAAAAATAAAAAGAAAAGCCATCAGTAATGTTAGGCACACTGCTGATGAGGCCTGTCTTAAAGAGTATGGCTTTTTAAAGTGGCTCCTGCACATCCTCGATGACAGACAAAAAATGTAACGTAGTCTTGAAATGAAAGGGAAAAGGTTTGTACTACAAGGTTTTAGCTGCTTCTAAAACCAGACAGACACCAGCTCTTCCTCCCTCTGCTTTATGTGAGTGCAGAACTTTGGCTCTGTGGAGAATGTGAATTAATGGGCTGGTAGGTAAAGGATGAGGGGAGAGTTCATCGTCCCAGCAGCACTGCACCTCTGTGTGTGTCACTTGTACTTGGCAGAGGGGTGGCTGATACCCCTGTTTTCTGCATGGCCCTCTTCATTCTACCAAAAGAGAGGCTAGTGAAGTCAGGCCTGTTGCTCAGGCTCTGACTTGGCCATAGATGTCTTTTCCATTTTGAAGTTTTATCCTGACTGTGTGTAGAACTTTGACTTGACCCTTCAAACACGTTTCCAGCCCACTGGAGGCACACTTTGATTTGAAGCAGTGCTTATTCAAAAAGAAAAATCTGGTAGCAAACACAGGAAGAGCTCTGCTTGGGAAAAGGCTTTTAGATCAATGTTAGTCCCTTGGGAATCCCTGACTTTTTGCACTAACAGTGGTGCCAATACTCTGATTTTTATTAAGAAACACCTAATGGCTGCTTCCTTTCTCCACTCAGCTGCCCCTCATATCTGAATAACAATAGAAAGTGGGAGTTCATATCAGTAAAAAAAGAATAAATTATGTAGGAACAAGATGAAAAAATACTGGAGTTTGGAGAAGTGGTGTGTTTGGAGTATGATGGCAGAATTTTAAGAGGGCTACAAGATATTTGTGTAAACTTTATGCACCTTGAAATGTTTTGTTCATTTCATGACATGGATAACAAGAGCACGTAGTTTCAAAGGTGCCCAGGAATATCCAATACAATTGTGACCAATAGTTGTCATTAAATAGTTAATAATTGTTAACCTAGCCAGTGAAGCCAGAGTTACTTCACTCGTCTTAGGTCATTATCCTTTGTGTCCAGTACTGCTCTTCAACATCCTTTCATATTTTTAAGTGTTCCATTGCTTCCCCAAGCACTTTTTGATGGCAGGATTATTTCTGCGATGCCTTCTTACTCTGCAGGCAAGGTACAGTCCATTCATTATGTGAATCAATGTGAAAATATTTAAGGAATATTCTGTGTAAAGAAACTGAGTAGCAAGTGCTGGTAGCAGGACAAGAACTATGGAACTGTAAACCAGAGAAACCCACTCATCACGTTGCAGTCTTTTCTGTTAGACCCTTCTTCATCTCAGTTAATTGCTACTTCAGAAATCACTTTCAGGAGGTAACAAATGCTGCAGAAAAAGTGAATCCCCAGCACCTTGATTGCTGCAAGTTAACTTCAAAACTTGAAGATGCTGGAAATTACAATGAACTCGCCTTAGGGCAAAATGCATTAAAGAAAGCTTTGGTCTTGCTCCCTGACATGGGAAACCTCTAAGTGCAGTTTTTGGCTTTTCCTTGGTGGACACAGGGTGGGAGGATTTGGCTGAGGAGTGCAATGTTATGGCAGGAAATGTTGGGAAAATGCTTTCCATCATTCCCGAATTTTGAGTGCTTCAAAAGCTGCCTAAAAAGGGGGGATGTTGACAAAAGTGTATGGTGAATGTAAATGAGTTCAGAGTTTCTGTGGCTCGGGGCTTACAGGTGTCTTTAAATTGCAGAAAGGAAAAAAAAAGGAGAAAGCTATTGAAGTAAACAACCTTCAGTGCATGGGGAGATGACAGATTCCTTCTAACAAGATTTTCTGCTCTCCTGGAGGAAGACCATTTGTTAATAAACCATTTGAGAATCCATTTTTAAGGGATTTAATAAAATATACGCAGACTGCCTTCCACTGCAGGAACTATTATTCCCTTGGGTAGAAGAAGGGACTGACTGGGGACATTAATGGTTGCTTCCTCTGATTCCTGGCATTATATCTTGCTCCCATTTGCACTTTTTCAACCTGAAGTGAAATAATTTTTTATGAGAAACCTGCACTTGATTCCTAGCTCTTGTGAGGCATGTGTGTGTTCTATATTTTATTTATTTGTATTCGGTCCCATCCATAATTTTGGTTGTTTTAATGTCTGTGCCCATAGCCTGGGTATTGCGTGTGTTTGATTTGTGTATCAAACTCCATGAAATGGAAGAGGTAATAGCTTTTGTGTGAATTAAATGAATTGTTCCATCCTGGACACAGATTTTGATGAATAATTCACACATTTCCATCAAAAAAAAAAAAAAAAATTTCTGTTCTGATGGTTAAACAAGAAACCTGAAGCTGTTGTGGTCTGAGAGGTACTTACCTGGAGAGCTGGGTAACCCACAAAAAAGAAAAGATGTTTTCTTAAGAATTTGGGAAAAGGTTTTCTACTGCCATCTTTCCAGCTATGAATATAACTTATACTTATTTCAAATATGAGCTATACAGTGGAATTGAGGGATTAAGTTATTGGTATAAGGAGTCTTGTCCTTTCTGAGACTATCAGCAGACTGGGGTTCTCTTAAATTAAGGAACAATTTATCTACTAAGAACACTTCATAAGGGTGTGTTGACTTCAGTAGCTGAGGTGACAGGAGGAGAAAGTCAGGGGCAAGAGACCCTTATAAGTCAAAGCATGGATAGTTTTATGTATGTAAATGTCAGGTTCAGTTACCCCCAAATGCATCCTGTCCCTGTTATTGTTACTGGCTTCCTATTGCTGTGCGTGGAGAGCGGCAGGCAGGGCTGGAAGTGAATTTAGTGTGGATCACAAAGTAAATCACGTGAGTTTTGCAGAAGGAAGAATGAAATCTGGAAAGCTAATAACATTACAGTCAGTGGCAGCTCTAACAGATCCCAAATGGATGTACTTAGGGGCATAATTTGTTCGATTCTTTTCTTTGCCAGAATTATCTCCATATCACATCCAAGAACTGAAGGCGTAGTGGCAGGCAGGGGCAGGCAAGATGGACAGTCATTGCTTGGTCATGATATTACAACCTCTTTCTATATAAAGGGATTACAGGTGGGATGCTGCCAGGAAATGACAGAGCTGCTAGAGAAAGGGACAAGCAGTAGGACGGACACATTCAGAAGAGGGTGATTTATTCTCCAGTAACATCTGCGTGTGTAGGGAACTTGTTCCTACTGTTCATCACTTGGTCTTGCTGTGCTTGCTTGTGAACGGTGTCATGTCAGTAGGAAGTGTAATTCCCCAACAGAGCCTTGAGCAAAGCTAGGGGAAAGTCAAGAGTGACGTAGTATTTGTGCTTTCTGAACCACTTGTACCTCAAAAGGAGCCAATCCAAATACTTAATTTCAGAGTGTGAGTTCAGATCTTTAGTTCTGAGAACATGAAATATGTGAACAGCTTCCTATAAACTTGCAAGTGTTCTCTCTCTGCAAAGTCAACCATGACAACAATTAGTTACTATTAGTTCTGCTTCCCAGTAACACCTGAGCTGTATATTCGGGCAGGGGACAGATCAATTTTGTAACAATCTACCCATTCCGGAGCCTGCGATCCGCGCTGGAGTGCATCAAAAAGGCAAGTGGAGGGTTGGAATTAAGGGATGCCGTGGCTTTGGGGGGAAGGAACTGGGGCAAGTGCAGGTTCCAGATGGAGCAGTTTATATAGCCTGAAGCAAAATGCTGAGAGAGTCTTCAGTGAGGGGAGCTGAGGGAAGCACAGACACATTAAGAGTGTAACCCTTATTACAGAGTCTGAATTTAAAATCTCTGTCCAAATGAGGCTCAGGAACTATTGCCCAAGTTAGTGACACACTGACAATCACTGAACAGTGAAAGGAGTGAAAGAAAGTGTTTACTGCTGTCCACTGAACCAGATCTACTCTGTTCATTCTAAGATGTGTTGGTTGGCTTGCTCTTGTCTTGAGGGCACTGCTGTGCACCACAAGATGAATGTGTCAGGGGAGGGAGTGCTGGTTTTTGCTCCCTGTCTGGATAAAATCCAGTCTATAACTTAATGAGAACAGGGCATGCGATGACTGCTGACTGCAAAATGATCCCCACCCATCTGACTTCAATTTCTGTGGTCATTTTAGACTTTGCTTTTTAAAGTGCATATTTTCATTACGTTCACACTGAATGTGAACAAGCTGATTTGCTTGCAGGGTTTGAATGTGTTCTGATTTGGAGTAAAATGTGTGCTGTTCAGAATCCGGTAGGTACAATAAAGCTGACAGGTCCTTTAAGAAGCCTGGGAGGCTGTTGATAAATCTTACATCAGTACCTCCTCCCCTGGCCTATCCATGTAAATTCTGGAATACTGAAATATTTGGGAAGTTTAAGACTTAATGGCTTGTTTCAAATTAATTTAGAATCTGCTTCCGGTCTTACTTACAAATCTCTTACTTGGTAATCCAAAAGCCAGGTAATTTCCATTTTCTGTGGATGACATTCCTCTCGCTTTGAGGAATGCCAGAAGATGCTCTTTAGTGATCACTTTTAGAGATTTAGAGAGTTTTGCTTTGATAACTCAGAAATCTGCACTGTTTCTAATTAGCAAAATTAGTGGCCATCGCATTTACAAAGTGTTGCAGGGCTGTGGGAGGGAAACTTGTATTCATAAATACAAAACCTGACTAATACCACTTCCCTCAAATGCCTTTGTGTGCTTCGTTTGAACAGTTGAAGTGACTGACCTTCCATTACAGCTCTTCTGGATTTTTTTGCTTTGTTTTCAGCTGTTGGACAAATTAAAAGATCGCTGGATGCACACTGGCTTGTGGAGAAACCTGGAGCTGGTTAAGACAGTCATTGCAGAGCCTCAAGGAGGGGCAAAGAGCGACTTTGATGATCTGCTGAAACTATACTATGATGCCATAAAATGTAAAGGAGAAAAAGGTACGTTCTTCAGATGTACAAATTAGTTCACACAGACTCTTCAAGTTTAAAAACCCCCAAGATTCTTAAAGTGCTTAACAATTCAATAAGTTATGGATAAACAGTTAAATTAACCTCAGCTAATTATGTTATTGGGATGCATGAGGAAGATGAACTGCTATTTCTGTTGTCACGTGAGGATGTAGGGAAGTACAGGATGATGTGTAATTCTCATAGTGATATTCAGGAGGCAGGGAGCTGTGTAAAGCTGTGTGGTTGTGTGTCCAGCAGAGCAGCTTTGCAAAAATCCAACCTCTAGTGCATTGCATAATTGTCAGTTACCATCTTACATTACAGTCACTATAGGATTTCTCCTCCAAATACTTAGATATTAGTATAAAGAATGATAGCATGTCAAAAAATAAATAGCATTAGTTTTGGAAGGCAAAATGTATGGTCTAAAATTTAAAACGTTGCCGTAGATCCCTACAGTCCTTGTCTAATCAAGTAGCACACTATTATACAGTGCAAGGTTACTTTGCTGTGTGATGCTCAAAATCATAATATTATTGATTGGAGGGGACTTAATCTCATCTCCCTAACAAAGAAGTCTATAATTTTATATCCACTCTCTTTTTCCAGACTGATAAGTGGTGTATTATGCTATATTATGTTTAGTTCTTTAAAAAATGTTGGTGAAACTTTCTTCTGACCTTCAGTTTATCCCTGGGAATGATTTGTGTATTCCTCTCTGGCTTGTTCAAGATGGAGCACTCCTTATAGCTGTGTGCAGAGGAAAAGTTAGTGAAGGCTTGGATTTCTGTGATGAGAATGCCCGGGCAGTTGTAACCATAGGCATTCCGTTTCCAAATGTGAAAGACCTTCAGGTAGGATATCACTTGAAAGAGTTGTTCTTTGGTTTTATATCATGTTTAAAACACCAAATGTGCACAAAATATATATTTTTCTTTTTCTAAAAGTTTACCCTTGGATTGTACTGAATCCCATTTGAATTGAGTCACCTCCTACACAGGTAAGGAGAGGAACAGCATAACGTGTCTCATGGACTCTTTTACATCATTCTGAGTAAACTTAGCTCTTGCTAGCTGTATTTTGTAGATACATTTTTGTCTGACCTTGCTAGTGAAGGCTATTGCATTGTTAAAAGGATCATTAGCTTCATACTCTGCCAAGAGACAGCCTGTGTTTCCATCTCCACTTAGCCTGTTTCCCACGCTGCAACTTACGTCAGTTGTATAGAAAAGAATCCACTTTCTGACTTGTTACTGTTGTGGGGCATTTGGTTGTGAAGGTCTAGGATAAATGTGGGGGAAATACTACTTGAAATAAGGCATTCAGCTTGATCAAAAGGTTACTTCAGAACATAGGTGGAAGGATAAAGAGAGTTAGAGTGTAAAATAAGGTAATGAAGCAATATATTTCACACATTGGATCATTGACTGCAGTGGATCACCTTTCCAATCCCTGTTGCCTCCTTTAGTGTAACTGTACAACACTTCCCACTTAAACAGAGTGGAACTCTAAACCTTTTCCAAGTGAAGCTGCTTTATTAGTTTGCAGTTTTGAGGCATGAAATGATGACATAACAGAACCTCTTCCTGGATACCAAGGATGTTACTATTTGGATAATTCAAGCTTCATCTACCTTTAGGCAAAAACTTCTAAGTGCCTTCTAAAAATAGTATTTTGAAGTGCCTCCAATTAAAGAAAATTGAGCTTATTTGTATTTTTCAGCAAGTGGCCAAAGTAACATCCTGTAGCTTGCACTGCTCCATAATCACCCACACCAACACTTTCTTCCTCTTGACTCCAGCAAGTCTTTCTTATGGATAGCTGGTGTTCCATTAGGAAGGGCACTTTGCAGTTGAAGCCAGGCATTCCTAAAGGAAAAGAAAGCAAATGAATATGGAAAAATGTTTTTTTCTAGACTTCCTACTTACTGAAAATGAACACTTATTGCTGACTAGTTTGTGAGACCGCTTACTTTTTCATGGTC
This sequence comes from Chloroceryle amazona, assembly GCA_027560015.1. NCBI lineage: Eukaryota > Metazoa > Chordata > Aves > Coraciiformes > Cerylidae > Chloroceryle > Chloroceryle amazona. The sequence goes on along the minus strand of JANHFX010003552.1, from coordinate 68,814 downwards.
TGTGCACGCCACTGAAGTAGTCGCCCAATTGCTGGCACACTTCTTCCAATGGTAATAGCCACTGTCACTGCTTTGTCTCGTGTGTACCTCTTAGACCTTTCTGGGACTACTTTGTGAAGCTAAGAAAATGAAGTATCCCAGAATAAATAAATACCAGGAACAGCTGGATTCTGGTTATTAGTAATGCCAAATCAAACAAGAAAATCATAGGTTTGCACTTGAAAGCCCAAACAGGCTCAGCTTTGGTTTTAGAGATGTGTTCTGAGCTTAAGTGAACAACCAAAGACTTCTTTGTTGTCTACAGCGTGTGCCTAATTGCAGCCTTGCTGGAAAAAACCCACATCCTATCAGGACTAGGGAGGTTCTATTAGTGGTGGCTGCCTGGTGCAGTGTTCTTTCCATGTTTGCTTAACTTTCTTGAAGTGCTTATTCAGCCGCAACGTTTTTTTGTCTCCCTAAAATATAATACACTCCACTTTAGTATAAAAACATTTACATTCAAAGAATGCTTAGCACTCTTTCTAGAGTTAGAAATGCTTTGGTTTGGACGCATATGCTGAAATGATCTGTTGGAAATACTTGGTCTGTAGCATGGCTGGAACTCCTACAATTTACTCCAAATTCTCTCCTGAAAGTCAGTATTTTTGTGTTCTAAATGATACAAAATTGAAGAGAGTGTGTCACGAGTGAATTATGTTCACAGTGGATTATGTTCCTTAAGCTTCAACCAGTGGATTTGATTTTACCCACTGTGTGATATCCTAGAATCACAGGCAGCGCATCTGATTAATGATAACTAAATTCCCTAAAATCAGTGTTGTGCTGAACTCTGTTTGTTTGTTTGTTTTTAATTAGACTGAAGAAAACCTCTAAATTTTTCAGTAGGGATAGAAACACTAGCTGCCAAATTGCAAGCAGCTAAAGGTTGGAGTGTATATATTTAGCTATGGTAATGCACAAAGCACTGCAGTGATCAATTCTGGATGAGAGAAGGGCAGGCACCAGTCTCTCAGCATCAGATCTGAGGAGCTGTCTGCTGCATGGCAGTGCTCCTAGAGTAGTGCTAGAGGAAACAGGTTAGCTTCTTCTGGGAGGATTTTAGGGTGCCTTAAGTTCCCAAATGAAACGGTTGAGGTTTATAGGATGGTTAAGACATTTGCTGTTCTGATTCAGTCCTTTAGCGTTTCTTCAGATTTTGTAGGCTAACCAACAAACATAAAAACCTGGAATATTTAAAACTTCCAGCTTTGAAGTTGAGCTTGACCTTTGAGCAGACAGAATAAAATGCAAAAGAATGACACAAGTCAAGCTAGGCCTGTATAGACATAGAATTGTGAACAAGGGTACATCTGTCATTTTTACACAGTAAAAAGTGCTTAGTAGATCTATTGGCTGGAGAAACTGATAAGATGATAAATAATCACATCCCTTTAAAACTAGGAAATGCAAGTGATTAACAATGCCCTTGGAATATCCGTGAATCATATACTTCTGGGATTGGTTTAAAACACTAAAGTGCTCCCCTTCTACATGTAAATACACTTGCATGTCTGCTTTTTGAGTTAATAAGTCCTCTTTAGACTGAGCTTCATAACCCCTTACTCCTGCACGTAGCTTTTACTCATGTGAGCAACCCCTTTAATACCTCTAGGACTGCACAGTCACAAGGGTTTGTAGACTCCTACCTTTGGAGACCAATGTTTAATGTTGACAGTCTGATGTTGGCTCATCTCCACTTCTATTACGTGTCTGTGATCAACCTGCTTTCTAAATATATTTTATGATCTGTAACTTGATGCTAATGCCAGTGAACTGTAATATTAGGGAACATAAATATTGGGAAAAAAAAGATGAGTAATCCCATATACATGTTATCTGATGCTACTGTACTATTCATTACCTTCTGTTGCATATTTTGTATTGTAGCATTTTGGATCCAAACGTCAGCTTGTACTTGGGCAAGAAACTCATTGTCAGCTGTGATGTATTTTATTTTTTCCACGTGGTTGTGCTAAGTATGTGCCCCAACTTCTGGTATTAAATGGGCAAGCATTTGGTCTCCTTAAGTAACTCTGTGTTTTCATTAGTTATTTTCTGTAGCACCTTTAAAGGCTATCACTTAATTGCACTTAAAAAATGTTAGGCACACAGTATCTTACATTCCCTCCTTTTCACAAGGAGAAGTGTCTAAAATAATTTGTCACTGTTAGGGAGAAAGAAATGATCAAGAGAAGCGTACTTGATGGTAAACAATACTGATTTAAGAAATAGAGGCCAAACCCCTAATTCTGTGTTATTGAGAACAGCTTCATATTGCTGAAGAATCAGGTTGCTAAAGCAAAATATACAGCAGAAATGTGAAAGTATTGCTTAAAGCTATGGTTACTCTCAATGGTAGGGTTTGGCTCTAGTAAAGCAGGAAAATTTATTTCGGAGCCAAAAATGACTTCTTTGGCTGTGACCAGGATTTCCTCTGCCCACCTCGGGGACCTGAAACTAGAGGTAGGAAAATCTGATTTTGGAGCCAAGTGTGACTTGTTTAGTTCAAGTCATAATTTACTGCTCTTACCTTGGGGACCCGAAAATAAAGAACCTTGCAATGAAATGTAGAATATGGGCCACTCTGAAGTGCAAGCATTAAGCTTAACTTTCCCAGAGCGTTTCTTCACTTCCACCTTTCCAGATGCTTTTGATGGTAGTACAGTAGAGTGGACTTAATCATGTAACAGCTAAGAGAGCTTCACCAAAATCCAGAGGAAAACGCAGTCCAGCTCTTGTACGTCGGGAGATGTACAAGGAAAATAAACTCAGTAAGGCCAGGATTTCTGTGTGGTGACATCGCTCGAGAGCTGTGGCTGAGCTGGCTGGCAATGGGAGGTGCTTCCCATGGCTGCTGTAGTGGAACATGAACTACCATGGCCCATGACTTTCTGTATTATTTCCAGCAACGTAATTTTGTTTATCATGATGGAACGCGTCGTTTCGATGACAGTTTTCTGGGTTATATGAAACTTAATGATACAAAGAGTTTGCAGTTATCTGGCTCAAGTTCCTTTCTCCTTTCCTGAGGGCTCAACAAATGGAGCTATTTGTATCATTTCAGAATAGTGGCATTTTTCCAAATATTTAGGTTAATTTCAAGTTGTTCTGGCAATTTTTAAACCTGTATGGTTTTTTGTCCTAATTGAAAGAGAAAGAATCTTGTGCTAGGTAAGTGGTTGCTGAAAGAATTCATTTCTTGCACACTGTATCCTAGGAAAAGAAAAAATTCTTAGAAAACTGATTGTTATTTTGGGTGCTTAACCTGAGCTGAGAGACATGCCGTGCACTGGATGAATTTTTTCATAGCCTTGCATCGCTTAAAAAACATTTTTGCTTCTTACTCAAAGTATTTAAATTATGGGCAAACCAGTACAGAAAATTACATTTTATGGGAAGGTCATTGTTGTCTTTATCTTTTAGGGTCTAAACCTGAGCCACTTTCAGGTTGTTTGGCCAGCACCGTTCCCGTGGTGCCGCAGTAGGCTGTAAATCATTGCAGTCTGCTCTGATAACCCCTTGCTAAGGGGAGTGCAGTGTGCAGGATCACCTCCCAGCAAGCTGACTGCCTGGATGTTGCAGATCTCCTCCATCACTTGGCTTATTTCTTCTCCCCAGAGGGAGATATCTGGAGGTGTGGTAGCTACCTGTGCTGCAGAGAAGCAGGCAGTGCAGGCAATGTGTGGTGGTGTGACAATTTCTTACATCAGTGAGAGGCAGTCAGGGATCTCAAAAGCCTTTTACTTAGTTCCCCCTCTTCCAGAAATAAGATGCTGATAATGGTTGTAATAAGTCAAAGCCATGCTTGCTGCTCTTACATCCAACAGAAGCTGTGGAAATTCAGGAAAAGAATATTGATGACAGAGGCTTAATTGGTAGGAGTATCTGTATGATCCTGTGGAATACACCATTTCTGTAGCTAGGAAAGGTAACATTTAAGTTCAGCTTCACATGTAAGACCAGTGGATGGCATTTCTCTTCTGCTGGTGCACGGCTAATGTCAGCATGTTAACACAGATCACCAAAATCATCCCTGAATATATCCCCAAGTTAAGCCTTTGGAAGAATAATGCAGCAAATCAAAACTTTTCCTGTACATTTAATAGTTTACTTTTCTGATCCATAAAAAAAAAATTCCAAAGTGATTTTCTTGTGTTTATCTTGTCCTTAGCAAGTAGTGTTGACCTTTAAGTTTTTACTTTACTGTCAAAGTATGTTGAAAGCTTTAAAAGTGAAGCTATCACCTTGGGGATTTGTAAGGATGACTGACACTTACCACTTCACCTTCGACGCAGCAGCACTGAGCGTATGCGGCAGCCTTGTACCTCAGGGGAAGCTGTTTGATTTTTTTCACTTCTGCTTCACTGGAAATGGATTGAATTTTCTCTTCAGAGGAGAGTTTTGGTTGCATTAGATTTTAATCAAGTCACTTGTTCGCAGTCCCTCAAAGCTTACAAGGCTGAGATGAGTCGATGGGCCTGGGGTGAATGTGCTACAAGATTTGTCAAACTGTAAAACTTCCGGATCTCTGCGATGCCACATGGTGTAGTTAACAATACTGAAAGTGTTCAGTGCTTACTACATTACGTAAGCTTCCCATCGCTCTAACACTGGGATTAAGAGAATACGGGAAGCATTTAGTCATAAAATACCTCACCAATTCAAAATAAGAGAAAGAGGGCTTTGCATAAAGTGGTAGTACTGGTTTTCTGCCCCTGGTGCTGCTATTGCCCACTTAGCAGATTCTAATAGCCAGTAACTTGCCATGGGATTGTTTAGTTTTACCTTCTTTTCAAGTCCTGTTTTAGATTTAAGCTTCTGGGTTATAGGGAAACACACTAGCAGTGGTTTTTTTTCCATATATAGTTTCAGAAGACAGTGTTATATTTAAGCATCTAGTGACCATCTTTAGGTTAGAATGGCCTTAAATTATTGTCACATCCAGAATCTAGTTTGATAAATTAGATCTAATAAGCATTTGCTTATTTCATACCGGTTTGTATGTATTAGCACTGCACTTGAAATGCCTGGAGCATTTAAAGATAACCTCCTGCCATAATATCTTTTTCCTGTGGGCCAATAAATTGAGACGTTGTGTTTAGGTACAGCTTTTAGTAGGTCTGCTGAGGAGTGAGGATGTTTGAAGCGTATTCTATGACTCACCCAGGTCTTTACACGTGCATTATTTAGTCTTAAATCTCACAGACGTCGTTGCTGCTTTTGAAGTGAGGGGGGAAAAGTTAAATGCTGTGCTATTTAATGCTACTTCCATTTAAGGATTTTCAGATGTAAAAGAAAAGAAATGGGTTTTCATGTCTTTTGCTTTCCTGCACTTACAAACTTTTATGATTACTTGGCATTCGTGGGGAGGAAAGTGGATGGCAAGTATGCTCTTGAAGAATTCTAATTATTGCTATTTCAGGTGGAAGAGAGACTCTAACTGGGCACATGAGATTTTAGGACGGTAGATTTGCTTAAAAACCATTTTTATGTCTTTTGGGGGGGGGGGGGGAGCAGGGAATGACCACCTGGCATTTTTTGCTTGTTTGTTTTTAGGAGGTGGGGAATTAGTAGATGTTAAACGTGAATGTGTCTTTTAAAGGTTTTTGGATGATATGAGCAATGGTCTTGTTTTCATTACTATTTTTCCTCTCATAAAACCAGAGAAACAAGTCAGTGGAATGCCAAAAAGCATTTATATCCATTTTCTGACTTTTATTTCCATGGAGAATAGTTGGAGGAAAGTGCTGGGGAGTGAAGGGCATAACTTTCCACGTGTGTGTAGACGTACATACCTGCACACGGGTGCATATATTGGCACAGTCCCGAGCTTATTTGCCTTTTTCCTTTCAGAAATTGTCTCTCTCTTTAACCTGGGCTGTCACAACACTGCTAAGTGCTTCTGTCAAGAGAAACACAGGTTTAGATGAGCTTGCTCACAGTAGTGCCATTGTATTAAGGAATTTCTGTCTTGTCTTTAGACTTCTGGGTAACCTGGTTTGGAATCCCACAGGTAACAAGCTGGAGGTCATTCTTAATCTGCCAGAGAAAACAGGAGACAACTGAAGACGTTTGTGATGTCTTGTCACAGAACAGCCCTGGCTTCTTAACTATCAGTAGCAACTTAGGATATTTGGATTTGGATGATTTTACAAAGCAAAGCACAGCACTATCTTTGGCTAAATAAAGTAACGTGTCTGGAAAAATCTCAAAACTCTGCCAGATGAAGTAAACCCAAACAAGTAATTAATAGTGTGGCGCTGTAATTTTTATTCTTTGTAGCTTAAATGTCTTCTACCTGAAACTTCTTCACAGGTGAATTAGCATGGAGGATGCTGTGCATCTCTAAAATATTCTGATATGTTTCAAATTGCCTTCTCTTGCTTACAATTAGGACTGCAAAACCAGGAGAAGCTTCTTACAGAACTTTTTATTTACATAAAGGCCTCAATTTAAAAGAGAAAATGATGCTTTAATTTTATTGCCTGTCCATTGATTTCTCTGTAGAAAGAACTAGCTTGTATCAGGTTGTTATTTGGGTATGTTGCTGTTAAATGTAGCCCTGGTTTTAATTTTAAATCTGGTTCAGCCCCGCATGATGCTAATGAAGCTTCTGTATGTGAATTTATAAGTTATTTTAGGGTTCAAAACCAAGCTTTTGAGCTCAGTCTTCTGAGGTTTGTGTCATACACTGACTGATCTAGTCCATGGTAATCACAATAAAAATCCACTTTGTATATCACTCGAATCCTGACTAAATCTGGGTTACTTCACATGAAGCAATGTTACCACAAGTAGCTTTGTTTGTGGTTCATCAAACACTTCAGCAATATTCTTTATATTAGATTCTATTGCTGTTGTTTTCATCAAAGAAAAACTTACATTGCTAATTCTAGTTGAAGAACACATCTGAAAATTCTTTTGAACCTGTAGCAGAAGCTGCTTCAAAATATTTCTCCAAGTCATGAAAAGAAGATTTTTTTCATGCCCTTTATTTTTTTTTCTGTTGATATTTCTCAGTTAATATTCCATAGTGAAAGATGTCGGGCTAATTAAGCGTGAGAAGAACGAGCGGTTAGCAGGTATAATGTTGTTAGACTTCAGTTAATGTTCATGTGACCATGACCTCCCAGATAGATCAAAGCCTAATCTGTCTGACAGCTACAAGATGGCAGAGCTTGCCACGGGCCTTCTGCTGCTCTTGCTGGAGCTATTTGTCTGTAAAGCATGCCTGATAGCTAAGAGTATATTTTTAAGGATGAACAGGTAAAAGTAAAAGGCTGTCTTTTGACATTTTAACTAATCCCTTCTAGCCTGTGCTTTACTGCACATTTCGGATATTTGCTAGCAGGAGGGACTGGCTTTTTCCCATATGTAACATGTCATTTTGAATTGGGCGTTGATTTGATGCTTGATAATGGAAGAGTTGTACAATGAAATAGATTCCGATTGCATTAAAATGACATGCCCTGGCCTTTTACCTTTTGTAGACTTATAATGAAAACTAAACTCTCAGCAATGTAAGTTGTCATCTCGCGCTGAGACGCGATCGTTTAAGTGAGAAAACAGAATCTTTCTTTTCTGTTGACCCTGTGTGAATTAAGATAGAAAAGAAAGGTTTTAAGGACACGTTCCACATTTAGACCAAGAGAATATGGATTTTTTTTGTACGACTTGAGAAATGAAATGTTGTTGGTGTGTATGTAATACAAGCAGGAGACATTTGCGTAACGCTAGCGTGCGATAGAGGAACGTGAAAGGAATGTGGTGTGTTCAGGACATGGTTTAGTGGTTAGGATGATGTTAGGTAGACATTTGGACTTGATCTTGGAGCTCTTTTCCAACCTCAGTGATTCTGCATTCGGAGGGTAATGCAGTACAGTGCTGTGTGTTCTGTTCTTTCAGTGGGTTTATGCACATAATTAAATAGTTTGTAGTTTTTATTAGTGTAAGACACGTGACTAGTTATTCTAATGCTGCTTTCAACAGTCTGCTAGCAAAGTAAGAAACTCTGGTAAAGCTCAGACGTTGTATAATTGGTAAAAATCTTACTGCTAACAGAAATTACTGAAAAGAGGCAATTCTTAGAAAGCTTACCGGGGCAATGCAAATGATGTACAGGAGCAGATTGTCATCAGTTAGCTTCTCAAGACTTCAGGGAGCTTTCCCAACATCATACCTTATTTTAGGTGGTGAGGAGGGGGGCTACAAAAGTACCCTTTTGTTTCTCTAGGTACTAGTTCTGTTTGTAGACGTGCACAGATGGTGCTTAAGTTCCTTTTTCAAGAATGGCTTTGCTGTTCCTAAAATGTTCAGAGGAAATCATCTTCCCATTTGAAAATTACAAAGGAAGCCTCACATGCCAGTCAATAAATTCTAAGTGACTGGAACAAATATTAAATCTGTGAAATCAAACTGAATTTACTTTCTGGCTGTAAAGATTGAATTTGTAAATTTGACAGGCAATTTTAAAGGGCATAAGTACATAAAATAAAATTTCTTATCCAAATGCAACTTGAAAGTTACCTGTCAGAAGAGGTTAGAAGTCTGCTGTTTTCTCTCCTGAAGCGTGTCCTTTCACTTGTCAGTTTAGAAAGGTTAATACTGTACAAAAGAGCAATGGAAGGACCCTCCCTTTTTGGTGTAGTTTTAGGTTTGCTTATTTAAAAATAAAATAAAATTAAAAAAAATAAAATAAAATTCAGTGTGGTTCCTGTCCCACATCCTCCCCCAGTTAGTAATAAATCCTTTTCACATACATTGGAACTGTGTATAATGTTCAACTACAACTTTTTCTCTTGCACTTCCTATCAGATGTGCTCCTGCAGCAGGTGCAGAGGGTTTTTAACAAAAAAGGAGCCTGCTCTTTTCTGCCTCCTGCCAGCCCAGGGGCCAGCAGACCTTACCTGCTGCCTTTGCTTCACCTCCAGCCAGGGACACCTTTTGTTTCCAAGCTGCAGGAGGTGGTGCCGAGCTAGGAATTCACACTGGTGTTGCTGGCTTCTGGCACTTTGGCGAGGCCCCTTTGTCTCTAAAATAGTTTCTTAGCTTCTGTAGAAGAAGGGGTTCTATTTGCTTAACCCCTCACTTGAGAAAGGTCCAGTCTGGTCCCAGCAATAGATGGGGAACCGGCGTTTGTGATGAGGGAAGGGCTAAAGATCTCCATCGTATCATTGACTTCCAGACGAGCAGATAAAACTCTTGTTAGTCCATTTACTTGTATCATTTGGGGTTTTTTTGCCTGTGTGGACAGCTTGTCCTTCTCTTAGTAGAGAGAACTGGCTAAGTGTGTGGTGGTTGTGTTATTACATGAAATTATTAGAGTAGATCACATGCTAAGAATAATGTTACAAGGCTAAAAGCTGTAGTTGGTTAGTACACAAAAGGCACAGCTGAGTCACTGAAGCAGACTTTAGTCATTCACTCATTTAATCACGTTTGCTTGTTTTCCCTTTTAGAGTATTTCCTTTTCAACATCATTATTGAATCCAATATTTTATCATTTCTTAGGTTGAATTGAAGAGGAAGTACAATGACCAGCACAAAAATGCCAGAGGCCTTTTACCAGGCAGTCAGTGGTATGAAATTCAAGCTTACAGGGCTCTGAATCAAGCCCTGGGAAGGTGAGAGAAACTGAATGTGATGAAATACATATATTTATAGAATTTTTTTGTTGTGACATCTTTAAGGATTAGTTCTTCACTGTTAACAGAAGGGGATAAATCAGGCCAGAATACTCCTGCTGCAGAAGTCAGATCTTCAGCTGTTCAGCTGCCTGTTTTTCAGGCTATCGTTTATTTAAGCTTTGTTATAATTCAGAGTTTTTGTTTTACATTCATAATCCACTTCAGTTGGTTGCAGCTTTTATTGCTTGTAGCCCAGATACACAGAAAAGGAACTATTTGCAGAGACAAATAGTTCTGCAGCTTATAAACCAAATGAACATTCTTAGGTCTTTTCAAATGTACTAATTGTTCACACTCTTGGTGGGCTCAGAACAGTTGTTTGATGTTTAGCCTGCAAGTATTTTTGAAAGGAAAAAATAGCAGGGGGGGTTCTCAGACCTTTGCAAAAGGTCAATTCAATTATCATGCTCACTGATCTCTTTCCAGATTTAGAAGAAGTGGTGCAGCTTGCTTTCTCAAATGAAAAAATTCCCCCCAATTTTATTAACAGGATAGAATTAATTCATCCTTCTCCAACAAAATGTATCATATACATAGATGAATATAGCTAGCTGTCACCCATATGGATCACAGATACCATACATCTGTCATAAATAGAGGTACAGACACAGATTTATAGATAAGAGAACCAGCAGCTGGAAGGCTCTTGTTATTTGATTTGGACCTAATACAAATGCGATGACATAAATGAGGGTTTAGAAAGACAATTGAGATAAAATAGTCTGCATTAGTAAATCTCATTGTAAATTCTTGTTACTGGTCTGATGGCTTTGATTCCTCTTTGAGGAAGAGCATTGCTTAAATTTGTTAAGATAAATAAGCAAGTTGTGGAATGCTAAGTGTGAGAAATGAATTTGCAGTTCTGACACTGAAATAAGTTTTAAGTTAAAACTAGTTATAGTGAAAATTGCTTATGGTCTCATATATCATTGGAATGGAATTACGCCAGGCTAAACTGCAATGAAGGTAATGTACTATCTTTTTTTAAGGTATTTTGATGTAAGTGTATACAATGTGTGTTGTTGTATCATAGACAAGCAGAGGTTGGGTGAAGGACGACAGTGGATGATGCCTGTTGTTATAAAACCAGTGCAGGGCACTAAGTTATCCAGAGATGGGCAAGCTGCTCACTGCAGAGCTGCCTGCGGGGCTGGAAGTGAGCAGAAGCACGCCGGGCTTCAGTCTGGCACTTTGCTCTTAGTTCAGTGCTGTTAGGTTATACGAAGGAACCCAAGGCCATGAAGTGAATATAACAGGTGGTGTGTGTGGCCAGGTGACGGTCGTGCTAGGAATTCCTTGCAGTGCTACTTTCTCTTCAGGGGTGGGACATGTCTCCAGTGGGCGTAATTCCTTTAAACTGCCAGTTAAAAGAACATTTAGTGAAGCAATAAAAACTTACAAGTTGGAAGAGATCTGTATCTTAAAGATGTTTTAGTAGCTTTTCTTATCATGGAGAGACTTCAGATGTAAATAAGTAATATTTCTTTGGAGAACCAGCCTTGTCACTCCCATTTTAAGCCCTGACTCTGATAAACTTGTGCATTTCTGTACATTTGTAAAAATTTTCTCCTCAAAAGTTGTCCTCCTCTTATACAATGGGGTTGAAAATGCTAAATTATTACTGGCAGATTCTTTTTCATATTTCATTTATGTTATCACTTCAGCAATTTTTTTCTGGCAGGCAGTATAGGAATCCAAATAACATTACAAATAATATCAAGGCACGTAAAGTGACTGTTGGATTGTTTCTGTGGGCCTCTAACAACTGAATTATGAACTCAGCGGTATCGCTCACAGCTTTGATCTGCAGCATTAAGCATTTTGTTCCTAGAGAGTTCAGAAAAACGTGGCGGGTTAGAAACAAAGTGCAATTGTTCAGTAGACTGTTTCCAGTTGCATCCGTCCGTTTGCTTTTCTTTTACACTTTTACATGTTCTCCTTTCAGTATTTACAGCACCTAGTTAAGAGTGGAAAACAAGAGACGTGTGGTATGCTTAGCTGCTGAATATTTGTGGGTTTGGTTTTAGTTTACCTGGTTTTGTGTAGTAAATTCAGTAACTAAAGGAAAATTATCAATTTTTGGTGTAAGACAGTAGGAAAGAATTTCTTATATATTTATGCATATTCTGTCTGATTCATTGCAATGACTATTGTCTGATTCCCCCCCAGTTTTTTACTATACACACTCCAATTATCTACACCCTCTTCTTTGTTGCTCACTTGCAGGTGTATAAGACATAGGAATGACTGGGGTGCTCTTATTTTAGTCGACGACCGCTTCCGAAATAACCCGAATAAGTACATAACTGGTAAGCTGTAAAAATCTGCCTGGGGAACTTCCTAATGTTAATAAATAGTGAAAAATTAAGAATGCAGAAAGATGGTTATCCAAATACAGGTGAGATGAAGTCCTGGTGAAGTTTATCCATTGAACTCATGCAGTTGGAACTGAGAACTGTAGAACGGTACCCTGGTGTATTGCTAGTTCATGAGCTACACTGGATAACATGGATAGCAATGCTCAGCCAGTTGAATTTCTTCCCCCTTTTGGATATTTAAATGTGGACTTTGGATAAGTGCCTAGTGGATGTATACTTTCTGCCTGTAGGAAGCTACAGTGATTCTAGTTAGCAGCCTGAATTTAAAAGGCCACAATGTTAGATAAGAACGAGTACACTCTGTATGATTTAGAGCCACCATATGAAAAAAAGTATTTTCTGTTTGTAGATTAATACTGGCTAGAAATAAATGCAGATAAAATAAAGCAGGTCATGCACACCACTTAAATAAATTTAAAAAAAAATATATATTAAACTTAAGTGCTTAGGAATGGGTTCTGTATCTGTCCCTGCCCTGGCTCGAGAGATGGGCAAAAAGATGATGTGAACAGCTAATGTTGCAGTTTAGTCAGCAGGTGGAGCTCAGCCACTGTAGTAGGAGTCAAACTGCTTTTCTGACATGTCTGTACTGAAAGGCACTTAAATAATCTAGGTAAACAGAAATCATTTGGGTAGTAATACAAATTATATGTTCAGGACTTGCTGAGATCAATACTTTTTAAACATAACAGAAGAATCAAGTTCCCTGTTGTTGGTTTGGTTTGCGTGTTTGGTTGGTTTTCATTGATATTAAAAGACTATTTAAATGTTCCCAGCCCTGGAAAGGAAGACCTGCATTATCTTACTTTCATGAACAACAACTT
>JANHFX010003552.1:0-55787 GCA_027560015.1 Chloroceryle amazona | reverse complement strand
ATATTAAAAGACTATTTAAATGTTCCCAGCCCTGGAAAGGAAGACCTGCATTATCTTACTTTCATGAACAACAACTTGAAATCTTTATGAATCTGTCTCTGTATGTGTAGAAGTCTCTGCAGTGTTGGGGTGCTATCTACTGATAGGAAATACCCAGTATAGATGATGTGGGTTTGTAGTAACACTCTTGTGATTTAATTTTTTTCTTATTCATAGGATTATCCAAATGGATTCGCCAACAAATCCAGCACCATACCAGTTTTGGTAGTGCCCTTGAATCCTTGCAGGCATTTGCCATAAGAAACCAGAAGGGCACTGATAGTTCATCAGAGTGCAGCACGGAGTTTTTCCACGCACCTTCAAATTCAAAAGACCTGTCACAAGCCTCTCAACAGGAGGTGACTATTCATCTGTCACCAGATGTTTCTGCTAAAAGTGAGGAGAAAACTTTGGTTTCAGAGATGAATTGTAGTACATCACTCAGCTCAGTTAATCCTACGGCATCAAAACAGCCGAGTAACATTATGGCAACAACAGAGCAAGGTACGTTCATTTCCTAGGGAGAAAAAAAACCCTTCATTAACAATTTGAAAGGTGAAGATGCAGCTTTTTTGGAAGAAGCGAATGGTTTTTAAAGTTAGAGAAGTGCCTTGGTGCAAAATGATAAATATTCACATGTGTGTACGAGCTCTGCTCGACAGACTGAAATTCATTGTCATTCCATCTGCTTGCCTTAGAACAGTTGATAAGGTTTAATAAGTTTATAGTACAGGCAAAAATGGTTTCACTTATTTCTTTTTCTGTTGAAAACTATGAAGATAATTTAGAATATATTTAGAACACACAAAGATTAGCATTACTGCAAGATGGGTGCCTTGGTTCAAGCTACATCTGTTGTTTAGACATTGCCACGAGACACCTTCCCTATAATCTCTTCTGGTACCAGCTTTACAAGTAAATATCTATTCCTAAATTCTAGGAAAGCTTATGGCTCCACAAAGATGCAAATAACCTAAAGGCACGATAATGAAAAGTTACATATTTCAAATCCAGTCATGCTTGAACTTTACATAGGCTGGTTAATCTATTCGTTTAATTAAGGCAATCCATGTGGAAAGATAGTTGTAACATCTGGGCTTTTGTTTGCATTGTACCTTAATGAGTATTATAAAATAACTGTAAACCTAATAAAACAGTGGTAATTTTGATGTGCTAAAGATGCTGTAAATCAGCGGGAGGAAGGCATATACAATTAATTAATGTTTTGTGATTGAATTTATTTTTTCTTCACAGGTGGCCAGAAAGTTGAAGTACAGAGTCATTCTCACCATGTAGCACGAAGAAAGCATATGGCCTCCACACCCAAAATGCCAGCAACTAAAACAGAAACAGAAAAAAAGAATGGTTGGGCTAACGCTGATATTATGAAAGAACATTGTGACTTTAAAACACTGACTTCAACACCTTTGCCTGTAGCCAAGAACTGCAAGTCCAGAGCTAGTAGCAAACAAAAGTGTGTGAATAGGGCCAGCGAGCCTATTGAAGATGTAAATCAATGCCAGTCATCGTTGATTTCAGAACAGAAACCGAGTGTCTCAGAATCGTGTTTGGAAACAACTAATTTTCCAGATAAAAATATTGAGGCCCCTGTTGCTGAAGAGCATCCTGATAAGCTACAGCTTCAAGTTGAGCCCTGCTGTGAGTTTCCTTCAGCAGCGGGGAAATCTGAACTTTCAACGTTCAACGTATCTGCAGAAGCTGAAGATGAGGATGAGAGCATCTACTTCACACCAGAACTCTATGATGATGTAGACTCGGAGGAAGAGAAAATCGAACCACTGGTTCCAACCTGTAATACAAACAAGAATCAGACTGAATGTGACAACTCCAGAGTCACTGATGATCCCTTTGTGATCAACACCTCAGAAACACCAAGTGTGACTATAAAACTGATCAGTGATGACAGCAGAAACACAGATTTACATGGAATAATGCAGGATGAGGGGCATAAGAATAGTGCAGTGAATACCCTAGAGATGACTAGTGAAATAGAAGCAGAGCAGATAGCATCTCAAGAGGTGGACACCAACAAACGGAAAATCAGTCTGTCCAGGTCACGAAACAGAGGTGTGTCACCTTTTCTATTGAACAATTCTAGCACCTAGGGCCAGCCTTTCCAACACAGCCTCACTATAGAGCACTGATGGCTTTCTAGTTCCCACTTAATATGTGCTACTGTCAGGCTCGATTTTTCATTGAGTTTTCCTGCAGCATGCAGTTTTCTGTAGATGTAATTAAGGTTCTTCATCCTACCTGTGTGGCAAAAGGACATCATGTCTGGAAATTCTAAACAGAAGCCCAAGTAGCACTTGACTTGTAATTATAGGCTGAGGAGGGTTGTCTGTTAGATAGTTAATTAATCCACCATTAAATACAGTCAAACAATTAGGGTTTTCTCAGAAAGCAAAGCACCCATATCACCAAATTATGGTTTTCTGCATTAGCTAGGGCATTTTTATTTTTATTATTATTATTAAATATGTAGAACAGGATCTTTGCAGATCAAGTCATGTGGTAGATCAAGCCTGGGTACTGAAATAGGTCTGTTTTTCTTCAGGACTTTTTCCCCTCAAATTTCTTTTGTCAAAATGACTCAAGCTATGTAACAGTGGTATCGTGGTATTTGAAGATTTTGATATTCAATGATGATGAGATGCTTCTTCAGAGGTCTTTGTTTTATATTGAACTTGAGGTTTCTTTAACACTTGCTTTTGTGAGAGGTTCTAATTTCTTTTGGTCAGATTCTGTATTATTCATATCAAAATGTACTCGTTTACGTGGCCCTACAAACACATTTTCCGTGCAATATGTAACAATGTAAATTTAGACATAAAGGTCTTTAAATGTTCTTCAGTCTTCTATTTTTTTAAGTATTTTAAACACTTCATTTACTGCAATCAAAACAGCCAGGATTTTGCTGTAATAAAACACACTGTGCTTGATTTTTCAAGTAGAGTGTTCATTTCCATCATATATTAAGATGAAGCTGCAGGATTTTTACAGTCTTAAGATTGGTTCATAGATGTTTAGATATTTTGACTGAGAGCAGAGGTGAAATTAAGTGGGCAATTTTCATCAAAGTTCATCTAAATAACAGTCTGACTTTCACCACTCTAGAGCTCTGACTGTGCTCAGATCAGTAGGATTTAAACTGTATCCTTTCTTTACCCCAAGTGCATCTTTATACAGTGAGATACTCTGCAAGAATACTGGGGAACTTCTTCAGGTGATATCTTGTGATACTTTAGCATTTGGTTAAACTTTTTGTTATATTGATGCCATGGAAGGATAATGTTTTCTTGGTTTATGTTTCCTGGTATTTGCTTAATCATTGGATGCTGACTGTGTTGAACAGGGCAGAAGCAAGCTCTAATATCGACAACAACTACAACATATGACATGTCTAAAGATAAAAATACTTAATTTAGATTTGAGTAGTAGATGAATATCAGGACTTAGAGTAGGCATGATTCTGTTTGTAACTGACTTCTGGACCAGAACTGTCCCATATCCCACAGCAAATGCTGAGGCAGCGTGTGGCAGGTGGCTTTGCAGCTCCACTCCCCAGAGCTGATCAACCTGATCATCATAAGTCTCTAATAGCTCAGTTTTCTTAAAACAAGTCTTCTGTGCCAAACCACCTTTTATGTTTATGTATATCTAAACAGATAATGGAAATCACTTAAGCTTTGTGGCTCGTCTGCTTAGCTCATAGACCACTATCCCTTATTTGTCTTTCAGAAGATTTGTCTGTCTTTAAATCCGTAACGCTGAAAAAAAGAAAATCCATCTTCCTTTCCTTATCTGGAGCAGATTGTTCCTTTCTTGATCTTGTGTTGCATCTTACTTTGATTAAAAATCCTTTAAGACGTGACCTTCCCCACATCGAATAATTTGCATTCATTCACAACATCTACATTTTATATAAAATTACTCCTTAAACATTATTTTTTAAGTATGTGTTGGAATATCAACATTTGACCTACTAGATGCTAGATTTTTCTTGCAAAGTCTCTATCCACAAGCTGACTAAACTCAACTCCTGAGCGTAGCTGTGTTGCCTGGGACAACTGATGGGTAACAATCCTTGGTAGTATTGCTGGGGTTTGGGTGGGAAGTGGTGGACTATTTCTTTTGCTGTAAAAGCTGTGCAAATTCAATCTTAATTTGTCTTTATATTATTAACTACCTATGCTACTTAATATGTAAATGGCAAGACTATTCTTTATTTCTGTAGTTGATATATTTATGGTGATTCCCAATATTAAATTAAATGCCCTCCTGCCCAGGCTGCGTGTAGAAGGGAATTGAAGTCAATGTACCAGCATCCCTAGAGTTATCTGTTTGGTCTTCCCAAATCAATAAAAGCTAAAATTCTTGAAAATTCCTTTCATGCTTTAATATAATAGCCAGGTACAATCTCTTCTGTCTGAAATAATCATAAAATCTTGAATTTATTAAAGGGTTGAAAGTTCAGAGACAATGCAGACGAAGAAAAGCTCCAGTTAGGCGACCTGCCTCCCCCCGTGAAAGAAAGGTACCACACAGAGTCAAGCACCCATTTGAAGTGGCTGCTGTTGAATGTTAGGGTGCAAGTGAAATAAGAGCGATTTATTATATGATCTTTTAAGTGAAATAGTTTATTCATAGTCCAAATGGTTTGCTCCAGATCTTTACGATTTACACGCTCAACAGATACCTTTGTTTCTCCTGGGGAAACGAAAAGGCTGAGTGTTCTCAAGTCCTGTTAGCCAGGTAGGAGCTGCAGATAGGAGCTGCCTATGGAGTGCGGCTCGTAACTCATTACAGATGTGATTCCTGCTTCAACAGAAGCAGTGCTGCTGATTTCTGGCCAGTATGTATTTTTTAGGGCAGGATGTGCAAAGTCTAAGAATGTAATCACGCTGAAACTCACCCAGACTTGAGCACCTCTCCTCCTAGGCTCCTTTGCAAGATTCCAAACGAAATCTTTGATAACCTGGAGCATTATAGACTATAAAATACCTCATACTTTATATCAAAGTATTTCTGTTTAAATGAGGTTAAGCATTTTTGGCACTGTATATATTTTAATTATTAATATAAATAATACACATTTATTCAGATTTCTGTATTCCAAGTAGTATATTTCTCCCAAGCAGTTTTGATAGATTTCCTTGATACATGCTTCACTCTGCATAATTACATAGTCACTGTATGCAAACTAGTATTTACATGAATTTGTGTATTGTCTTGTTAGAAGGAAACACACCACCAGCCTTGCAAGAAAGGACTGTATTGTATTGTCTGTGGAGCTGAAATACTGCCAAAAGCAGAGGGTAAGATCTCTGGAACTGGTCACTTGTTTCAGGTTGGGAATGATAGGATTTGTAATCTGTCTTTGTATTTTGGCAGTTTTGCCTACTGGGGGGAATTTTAGAATAATTGGTTAATTTCTCCATTGGGTATAGTAACTAGATAAAGGAGTTGATAGAAATGCACTGGAGACCTGTAGAAAACTGGGTGGGGGAAAGAAAGAGGGACTTTCACAGTAAGACAACTATTTTTACCTGGCATTTCAGTGAAAATAAATTTCTTATTTCAGTGAACATGTTACTCCTTCTGTCATATCTCTGTTGCTTGATTCAACAGTCCTGATATACTGACCTATCCTGGAGTACAGTAGGAATCTGACTGGTATATAAGAGTTAACTGAAGGCAGCTGCTCCTGGCATTACAGGAGGCTGAATGAAATTCTTGGTAACGTAGTGGCCCATTCATGTGGGTCTGTTCCTTCTAAGGATTGGGTGTTAATTTGCTACCAGTTGCTGTGAGAAATTTGGTGATATCTTGGCACAGCAACTCTGTGAATCTACTACATGCTTTAATGAAGCCATCAAAAGTTTTACTGGAAAACAATATGATCACGCTGTTACACTTCAGTTTGTAACCTACCTTGTATTAATTTGGTCCTCGACCTGGTGCATGAGAGGTGGATTAGATGTTCTTAGAAATATACTGTACATTTTTGTGAGGCACTTTAATTTGGGAAAGAGTAAAAGCTGATAATGGTAGCAGCAAGTCTGGTACTTTTTAAAATGCACTCTGTCTTCTGCCTACTGGGCTGTGTGGGGTACTGACCTCATTACAGAATGCTCTCATCGGGTACACGCAGAAACTATTAGATAGAGATGCTTCATAAGCTTAAACAATGTATAAAACATTGTCCTCCGGGAGAGTTTAGTGAGGATTTAACTGGTCGCAGGTTTTGCAGATCTGAAGGTAAGCAGTCATTTGCTTTTGTGTGCCTTGCAAGTACATCTCAGGACCTTGAAAGTGAGCCAGAATGCTACATTTCTGAGAGGTGTTAGAATTGATAGGGAGGTTGAGACGGAGAGGTGTGCCTTAGACACAGTGCAGACACTTATTTCTGGTGCAGAGTCTTGTTTACAGCAGCCTCTCTGTTATGGGACCATTAAACATCCTCTCCCCTTCTCTAAGGTCCCTTCCACTGGCCCAGAAATTCATCAAGTGATGAATCACATGTAGAACTGCTATCAAAGATGTGACGCTAGCTAAAATAAAAACAAAAAAAAAAACCAACAGGTAAAGGAGGCCCAAGTTATTGAGGTCACTTGTTGCCTCTCTGTCTCCCAGAGCAGCTGTAATGTATCTCCTTTCGGATGTGTGTAACCTCAGCAATAGATTTTCATCCATTCCCTTGATATTAATTTATCAATGTCGTCATATCTTTGAATTTGGTACAGAATTTGTGAAACAGAATCACTATGTATTAAATGAAAGCATTTGGAATCACTGAGGTACTTTAATGCCTACAGTTAGCAAGGTGCCTGTTGTCAGCAGGAAGCTTTATGCTGTTTAAACTGAATCTCAGATGTCAGTTGATTGATGAAAGTTAAAAAAAACCTGCCACAGTTTGAAGAAAATGAAAAATAAATGACTTTATTCAAAGTGGATTCAAAGTCACTGGTCAATTTAGGAGTAATAACAAGGGGAAAATTATCTGTTGAAAAGTAAATTTTGGACACGTTAAAAAATTTAAATACAGCCTTCTTCCAAGGTCCTTTTACATCAATAGAAGGCTTTTCACTGACTTCAGTGGGTATTGGATCAGGGCCTAAATTACCATCTTGTAAATGTGGAAAGTTTGCAGCATGTTTGAACAGTACTGTATTCAAAACCTTGTATGTACAAGTCTTACACCCCACTTTTTAAATTATAGGAATTTTGAGAAAAGCTTGCTACAGTAACACAGAACTGAAAATAATCTGGAAACTCTTCAGCAATACAACTACAAGAAGTAAAAAATCCATTAACAATTGTACATGTGAACTAGATGCCGTTTCAGCAGATGATAATATGATGTTGATCATCTCAGATGCTGCAAGTCTTAGTCATCTTAAAGAAACTTTGAAGGTTTATCAGATGCCAGTGAAAACTGAAGGTAAATCTTGCCCATTACTGATAAATAACCACCTATGTGTCAAGCCCTTTAGCTCTAAATTAAATACAGAGATGCATCCCAGCTCACACTCCACTCTCAAATCAAAAAGAAACGGATGATGAGAACAGAATCATGTACAGTTCTTAAAACAACTTAGAATGAGTGGCTTGGAGGCATATACCCTGCAGCCAGTGGTTACTGCAGGGCTCTGGGAAGCAGCGTGCGTGATGTGAAATGACTGCAGACCACGGAAGGTGTCATCCTTGAACAGCACGCAGGTGACAGAGACCAAGTGTAAAGTACTTTTGTTTGAGTCTGGGCAGTTCTGGTGTTAGGATGACACAAGTAATTGTACGTGCTTTATGTCACAAGGGCTGAGTCTGCAGAGATCATAAAGCAGTCTTTACCGTGTTGCTTCTGGCAAAAGAACCTTACATTTAGAAACTTGAAGTGCAACTTGTGATCTTTTATCTGTTTCAAAATATCTCTTGATGCCTATGTAAAGCACTTTTTCTTTCTTTTTGAAAGACTTGAATGCCAGTTTATCTTTAAATGCTATTTGGAATGAGAAGGAATATTCTCTGACAAGTTACTTGCAATGCAGGAGCTGTGTCATTCAGTCGATTTCTCCGTGTCCTTTGATAGGAGCTGAGGTTACTCATTTCCGTAATAAAATACACTCATGGGTAAGTCAGATTATTTTATTTTGTCTATCAAACTGATTGCTGAATAATTTCTGCAGTAAATATAAAAATGCAGTTTCTGTAAAACGAATATCTGACTTTAGATGGATTGCATATGATTTATCTCATTTCCACCGCAGAGATTGGAAATGATGGTTAAGAGCTGAGTTTGGGTCACTTACTCTATCTGTAATTGTCTAATTCGATGCAGTGTCTCTAGTATTGTGTCTTCTGAAAATGAATAGGAAAATAGACAGCAGCTACCCATGTCTAGGATGAAAGGAAAAGCAGAACAAACTGTATTTGCATAAGTGACATGGTCAGACTTGGCTTTTCAGACGTGGTTTTCTGTTATTTGTGGCACTGACAAAAATGTTAATCAGACCCTGATGGATGGGCATGGACAAGGTCTAAGGGAGTCAACAGGAGGAAATTTTTTAATAGGTGTTATATTTCCAACAATGCTGGATAACTAAATTCTCAGTAGAATTCTTTGAAATCTAGACAAGAACTCCGTGTGTATTCTTACTGTGCTCTTAGTAATGCCTTAGTGTAAGAGAAAGGCAGAGGGTGAGACCCCATCCTGAGCAAGCTGTGCAGGTAAACTTAGGACATCTTTGCCTTTCCTAAATTTTGTTTCGTTTATACTGTGGATATAAATATAATTGACATTAATGAGAGACTTTTGAGACTAAAACTTTGCCAAAGATCAAATACAATCCTGATGTTTTGGCCCGTGTGCACTGCTGTCCACGGTACAAGCTATTTGAAATGCCCTCTGTGGCAGTGTGATGATGGAACAAAGGTTGCGAAGCATTTTATGCCATGAATGTTGCTATTCCAAACACTCTTGCTAAGATTTCGTGGTGTTTTAGCATTCATTTTGTATCAAAGATAATGAAATGTTACATTGACAGTATGTATAATGACAAAACCATGAAATAACAGGTTCTTCTGAGTTATAATGAGATGATTTATTGTTTTATCTTTTCAGCAGTCTTTTTCTGTACATTTAAAATAAGGGGCTCTGTAACAGTGCCAGGAAATCAGGAGTATTGTGTTTCACTTCGCTGTGTTTCCCATGGCTGGCCGTGCAGACCCAGCCCTCTCACAGCTTTGCTTGCACTCCAGCTTGGGAGGCACTTGGGAGGGCACTGGCTGCCTCTCATACCAGGTGCATCAAGGGGAGATCAGTAGCCAGTTGCTATTAGATTTTAAAATGTAGTGGGTTTATTAGTGTAAAATAAACAAGTGTTCTGAGCCTACATCTAGATTTAACTTCTGTTTCTTTTAACTCGACACACACTGGGGGCTGTTGCAGGTTTTCTGAATAAGCCTCTCCCTTTCCTATTCTTTTCTTGTATTCTATTTCCATCCACTGGAAAGAAATCTTGGTAAACTTCTAGGCTTGGAAGAGCAACATAGACTAAAAAAGACCACATCTGGCTTTGGAGAGTCTTTCTGAGAGCGAGTGGCTTTCAGCAGAGAGACATCCAATCTCTTAATGCATGTCTTTGTTTCAAAGAGAGGCTCAGAGGAAAACGTATCCCATCATCTTCAATAGACCTGTGAAACAATTGTCAGAACTGGCATCTCTGCTTTGGATCCGTTACAAACTCCGTGCCTTCCAAGTACATTAATAAGCCAGATGACTTGAATGTGAGAGTTGTGAGGGTGAGGAACAAAGCTACTATATTTTATTTTTTTTTGTATGCGTGAAAATAATGTTGCTTATTTAGGAAGGTAGGATGGACTGGGGATGACTGATGGTAGAGGTAAATACAGCTTTAATTTGATCATCTCCTTGCTTTAAATCAAATGTCGGGATTTTTTTTCCTCTGTTGGGGAATATATGAATGCAAATGAAGACCTAGAATAAGTCAAATGAGTTTAAAATGATGATTTATTATATACCTTCATATACCAGAGCAAACACACATCCATTAAAGAAGCTGTAATTAAGTCAGTTTTAGCTCCCATTTGTATATTCTTGAACACAAGATCCTGCTGCTGTTGAGAAATACATTTGTAGAGATAAAATCAACACTGTAGTTTATACCGCTGCCTGCCCTGCCTTAAATCATGTACGTTGTCATGAGTATCGTATGGCATCTGAAATTACTTCATGTCATGTGCTGACTATAAATCAAGTACAGTTGGTTCTGGAAGGCAAGGAACTGCTCGTTTAATAGAAATCACATTGCTGTCACAAAATACGCTTCAAATAGAATCACCGGGTTTAATATCTGTAATTTACCTCTAGGTTTGGTAATCATTGTAAGAGGCAACGCTGTATTTTCATGACTTAGAGTGTGATTAATAAACTACATTTTGTAAATCTTTTTTTTTAACCTACCTTTTTTTTCCATTATACATTTATATTGAAAATTAGATTCTTAAACTTACTGCTACATTTCTACAAACTCGATTACATCGCTTGTTTGCCATTGACCTAGAAACCTCCATTAACTTATTCAGGCTTCATGTGGAATCAGCGGCGTACAAATTCATACGATTATTTATATTCTTTAAAACACCCTCAATAATTCTATATTCCTTCTTGCAGTCGTCTCTAAGTGGTAACAACTTTATAGAAGACGGTACTTTGGAACTTAGAGAAATCATTTTGGTACCGTAAGCGTAGAGGACTCGGGGTGCTTTAAGATCTAGCTTAGCTAATGTGCTAAATTGTCTTTCATATATTAAAAGGTGAACGAAACTCTGACAATTAAAATTTTAAACTTATTAAGGAGTTGTTGCTCTAACTGATTAGACAGTCAGCTGTTGAGACAGTAGCTTTTATATAACAGGATATTGTTTTGTTCATCGTGTTACCACATTTGGCAAACTTTTATCTTAATGCGCCTATCGGGAATACCAGTCTGACCTCAATCTGAGTAAAGCCTTAATAGTCGACGTGAGGGATGCTTGCAGGAGGTGGCACAGTCATTTTCACAGACTGTATATTTGTTATCGCATGTTAATCAGATTCATCATTCTGTTTAATAAAGATTTCATCTGCCACGCGAATGCATAATCGGCTATGTCTGAGTGACCGTCTTTTGTCTTGAGCAGATTGCTAAAACTGTATTAAGCATCATTAGACAAAAATGACGACCTTATTAATTTGTCCTTTATGTGTTTTCCAGCAGATTGGACCTCATTATTATGCAAACACAGTACACAGAGCAGCACCAGAAGTAGCTCATTAATGTTTCTTTCCCTTAGTACATAACAGATTATTATTGTGAAGTGTGCATGAAATAATTGCTAATTATGTGCCTTAAATTGTACAGTGATTGTCTGTCTAGTTTTTTTCCATGTGGTTTAAGAGCACTGTAGAAGGCCGTCGGAAGCTACAGGTTCGTGGTACCGAAGCGAGTAAACCGGTGGAAGTGACTCACAAAACATGCATTTTATCACACATTTTCCTGCCTGCAAAGAGTAATTAGGACAGCTCAGGATTGCTTTGTAGTTACCTCTCGCTACGCTTCTTGTTGTAAAAGAAATGACTCTCAGCTGGCAAATAATTTAATAGCTACGTCTGCCAAAGGATAGATGCAGGCAGGTTTGAGCTGTGGCCTTCTAGTGAGAAATCCTATAGATTCTGAAATGGTAAATCTTGAGTTAGCACGCCTTCCTTATTTACACACCACTAAAATCTTACTTATTTCCAAATACTGTTCTTTCCACCATATGTTTTCCCAGCTACGCTTTGCGTTCCTTGCAGGCTCTCTGTTCAGTATCACTCTCCTTAACGTTGGGAAGCGCGATAGAAATTGCATGTTAGGATTTGGCATTCGACTGTGGTTTGACAACTTTGTGCTAAGTGTGTAATTGGTTTAAGCTGGTAGTGCCTCATACTTATCCATGGCACATCTTCTGTAATCTGTCTGCCACTGTAGCCGATAAGACTTGGCCGCAACTGAAGTTTTTGCAGCGCTCAAATAAAATCCTGATCCATTAGGGGTTTGCGTGGATTTAGCTTTATAATCTGGTTTAGAAATTGTGAGTGGTCAGATCTTCGATACAAGCTTTGTTGTTGAAAAGATGCCACAAAAACCATTACATCAGCTTAAATTTTCTTAACCTTACTTGTGTTGACAATATAACCTAAAAGATATAGTGACGATGTCTGAAGTATCTGTGACTGGCAATTACTGACTATATATGAGCATTGAAAATGAGCACTGGGAGCTGAGAGGATCAAAACGTTCCTCTGACATTGCTTACATTAAATAACTTTTGAGTCTAACTGCATTTGGTTGGTGTTAAACAGTTGCTTATGTCAGCTGATGTCATCACTTAAATATGGTGGTGGCTTCATACAAGGCAAGTTAAAATAAATGGAGGATTCTAGCTGTAAAATAGTCTTTAACCATTTCACGTTCTAAATCATTACTGAACATTTGTGAAGGACAGACATACAGTTCCAAAAGATCAAGCTGAAATAGTTTTACAGAGACAGATTCACTTCCCTGCGCTCTTGAGGATATGGATGGTTACTTGATAAAAATTGACAATAGTTCCTGTGGCAGTGCAGAAATAATTATTCATTTGACTAGGAGTGTTTGAAATGACTGGGAATATCTTGCTATGAACAGGCACACTAATTAATATGGAGGTTCTGCAACCATAATTATCATGATTATTAATAAATGCTGTCTAAATTTTCAGTGATACCACCCCAGACTGATGTGTGTTTGTAATATCAGTGCAAGGGAATATAAACACACTCCTTCCTACAAGAGCACGTGGCAGCGTTGCAGCTAAATTGCTAAATGGGGCTGAAAAGCCCTTGGATCCACAACGGTTCGACGCCGCACTTTTCCTTTCGCTTCACAATTCATCTTTTTCTATACCTATGAAATGACATTTTCTGCTCTGCATTTTTATTTTCCCCGCTGCTTCAACTGATCTGTTTAGTTACTGATTTTAATTAATTATCATAACTAAATCTAAACTGCATTATTTTCAGTGTGTCATTTTTGGTTCCGTACGAAAGGCTCCACCCCTACCACTCCAGTTCTCCAGCACTTGCATAAGGCTTGTCGAGAGTTTCTGAGAAATACCAGCTTGACAGGCCAGGGGATGTTGAAACTCACCTGAGTTAAAGTTTAAAAGGATTCAACCTTTTCAGAGCGTCTGTGTGCACGGTGTCAGCTGGGAAGCGCCAGAGAGGGCCTTGGAAAAGGGCTTTGTGGTTTCGTGTTGCTTTTCTCTGCTGGTGCCAGAATCAATTGTCTCCCAGGAATTCTCTGTCTGAATTGCTTTCCCTATGTTTGACAGTGAAATATGGTTATTTTCACTTGGCCAAACCTGCTTTCGTTCCTCCCCTCTCCAAGAAGAGGAGATCCTTGCTGTGGGCATCGCTGTTTCCAGCTGATGCTGCTCTTTGAATTGTGTGAGGTGCATTGAAAATCCTTGCAGGCCACCTCTACCTTTCTCATTAAAAGAATGGTTGCAGCTTCTTTGTGAATACTGTTGTTTGCTGAAGTTGCAGACTTAGTAAAGAAGTAAAAATGAGTTCATAACTCTGGGAAGAAGCTAAACGATGTTTCAGCAAGTGCTGCTATGGATACTGGTGTGTGCCATGTGGGGCTTGCAAAAGCTTCCATGTACTTCTCATCATACCCTGCTTACCTAGAGCTGAAAGCTCCAGGGAAGAGTTTGAAAGCTCTGCAAGCTCTGGGTACCAGGGACTGAATATTTGATTCTATAATTAATTCTTTGAGAGCTCTATTTAAGTGAAACTAAATCCTGTTTAGTGAGAAATAGACGTCGGCCTCTGAATGCCGTCTGGCTGTTGTGGTGCTTTTGATGTCTTTAAGACATGAATTTTCCTTCTTGAAATATAGTGACAGACACTTGGAAGTTTACTTGTCATTGACCATGGAACTGTGCTTTTGTACAAGACGGGACAACTCACAAGCAACTACTAAGTAGTTAAGCAGTGTATTGCTCCATAAACCCAATACAAGGAGGGCTGCAGAGACTGGCCTACAAAGTCAGCTCCTCAAAATCAGCAAATCCATTCTTTCCGTGGGATATTCTCTTGATACAATTTATAGTGCTTACCCAATTTAATTTGTAAATTTGAAAGGTACCATTTCTTTTCATGCCACAGTTTAATTCTCGTTACTCATCAATGTCTTTGTGCACGAGGTACCGTTAGAAGGAAGGGTGAATTCGAAGATACTACCTGAGAAGTTTTCAGTGGGCATGGCTGTTCGTGGAGGCTGCTGCAGGAGAGGTCTTCTGAGAAGCACTGTACGTAGGAGAGCAGTTTGGTATTCATTACCTAACTATTTTTAAATTCAAAGATTCCAGAGACACTATATAAAGTCTTTTTATTTTTCAAATAGATAAATAACCTCAATGAAGTGCTGATTTATTTCCTACCCCCTGCTCATGCTGGCATTCTGTCTGCCAGAAAAATTTTGCAAAGTTACCTCTCAGATTTATTTGAATTCCACTATATTGAAATTTGCTTTATATATAATATCTATATTAGATATAATTTCTTTAAATATTTTTGAGATTGATTTTAAAATACAGGAACCAAAAGCTAGTGTCAGACTTGCTCAATATATAATAAAATTTTCTTCAGGCTCTGAGACAGTCACCAGCACTGTGATTTATTGTCTACCTAGCGCTGATCATCAGCTGATCTTTTATTGAACAAAGCCAATGCCCGCTGACGTTACGAGTGGCAAAGTGCAGTCATGTTGCCTGCTTCCTTTGCAGTAGTGCTCTCTTGATGCAAATATAACGTTTTCTTTATGTAAACTCAGGCCATCTTTGCAGCTGAATTTGACTTTGAAGGCAAGGCTGAGCTGGAAAGTTTGTCCTGCCCTTACTCCTAGGTCTCATCTATGCCTCAGCCTGTTCCTCTGCTACGTTAGGGCAACTCCCTGAGAAGCTGCATTGCAAAATGTACCTCTGGCATGGTACATATCTCTGTGGGATATGAAGAAGCAAAAAGTGCACTGATAGTTGATGCTTTGAGAGTTGGGGAAACTCTACAGTAGCAGCTGCTCGAATGAGAGATGCAACATTCTGATTGTTTTATATTCTAATGAGCAGCCATTGTTGCAGCCAGTATTTTATAGCGATTGTCAGGCACAGAGTCCAACTGCCACCGACCCCTCAATCAGCAGCAACAAAACCCCTCTTTGTTATCAGTATGGGAAATGCCTTGGCCATTGTGGGTGTGAATTCAAACCAGCAGAGCAATCGTGCACGGGAAGAATTCAAAGCTCCACTAGTCACCGACAGGACTCTCAACGTCGCGTACAAATGATGACATTCGAGTCTTATTTGAAGTTGTGCT
Organism: Chloroceryle amazona; assembly: GCA_027560015.1. Taxonomy (NCBI): domain Eukaryota; kingdom Metazoa; phylum Chordata; class Aves; order Coraciiformes; family Cerylidae; genus Chloroceryle; species Chloroceryle amazona. Next base: position 40,267 of record JANHFX010003552.1, on the reverse strand, counting down.
TTGCTGTACCTTGGTAGGTAACTGAAGTATAGATGAGGTAGTTAAAGCATCCGAATGCCACAGAGCTTTTTATTCGCTAGACTCACCTATGCTTCTCATCATTGAGTTTGTGTCCTGAACGTTCCCTTCTTGTAAATATTTGTTCTGTCAGAAAATGTAAATCTTCAATCAAGGGAAGAACATTTGTAGTTTAACTTTTCTTTTATTCTTAAGGTGAGTGGACTTCCAAGTCGTTTGACACTAGGTTTGCTAAGTGATAGCCATTTTTCACACTTGAAGAGCCAAGTGGCTGTAGTAGAGTGGAAGAGTGAATTAGATTTGTTGCAGATGTTTTCTAAATGAGATACCTCTGGGTTCTGTAAACCACTCCTCCTTTCTAGGAAATCAGAATAAAATTGATTCATGTAACGTGAATATGGCATTATAGATCTACCTAATTAAACTCCACGGTGTCTGGGGCCACGCAGTGCGGTACGCAGCGGGCAGGGAGAGTCTCTGTAGTAGTTATGTCTGGCTGCTTCACTGTAGGAATTCTACTTGAGGAACTTCTCTAGTTCTTAAATTGCAACCATACAGCAATAATATAAGGTAGGGGGTGGAAAGACAGACAATTACCACCATTCTTCCATATGTAATTTGTATATGGTATTGGTTATTTTTATTATTTAACTTCATAGTTTCTTCCTCTTGATGGAATACAAACATTTGGCCAAATTCTTTGCCTGAAGAAAGCGGAGCCAAGGATAAATTTGGTTCTTTCTCCTCTCTGAAGGGCTTGAAATAATAATATTAATAAAAAAGAAAAAAATTGGCTAAGATTTTAAAGATTTTTTTTCTTAGGGTGTTTATAGCTAGATGCATGGCTATACACAGATTTAGCCATGGCTTTCTTCTCCAGGCTATCAGATAAAACAATACCTCAGCACATTTGAATTCAAGTAAATCGTACGTGACTCCAAACATATTTGACCTCTCTGTCCTACAGTTTCTGAGTACATAGATGGAAAAAAACCCTTCACTATACATTTAGCTTGTACTCATTAGGTGCTTTGAAATGGTCAGCTGGAAGTTTCTATTGAAGCATGCATGATTATTGCTTAGTGGACTTGTGTCAGTTTGCTACCGTTCGTATGCTTCTGTGATTTGTTTTTAAAGACATCAGTTTTAAAACTGTGTTTTTCTGATTGATACAGAATCTGTCATGTGCACGTCAAACCTCTGATTGATAAATTTGGGGGGTTTTAGTGCAGTGTAGAAAATGATTGGTTTAGCTTTAGATAACAGGAAAGAACTATGCTTGGGCAATTTTGACATCTAAGTGTTGTATTTTAGAAACCTCAGCTGCAGTTCACACTTGTGGAAACTGTAAGTGTCCTTTTATTTTTAACAGCAGCCTAGGGTATGGTTGAGAGAGGCATATTTCCATTTTGGCTTTTGTTTGAGCAGCTTCCAAAACATCATTCTACTCTTTCTCTGGAAAAATTGCCAAGTCTAGCTCAGATTAAGTTTCTTTGTTAGATTTGTTTCTTTAAGCATCTGGATCAGAAATTGTATCCCGTACTATGTAGTAATGAAACATTTGGAAATCATCTGAGAAAGCGTACTAAGCCATGATAGTCCTGTGCATTCTTTTTAAAAGTCAGAAATATGTAGCTTACAGAGTAGTTTAGGGTTTGGGGTTTTTTCCAGGCAAATATATATATTTATTTTTAACCACCCTCCCAAGGGATTTCACCTCATTCTTCTGGGGCACAAGCAGGTGGTGTTATTTCTTCATTTGTTGTCATCCATTTTCTCACTGTAAAATACTGATTTGCTTGATGCATATGTATATTCCATGCCAGATTTTAACATTCTAGGATATTTTTTGGGGGAAAATATATATATATGAATAAAATAAAGGTTATTTTTATTGTAACTCATAAAGCCAGTATGCCACAGGCTGGTGAATGATTTGGTGTGGGTTTTTTGGATGCATTGCACTGTTTATGCTTTTTAAAAGATGGGTCAATATGTATGTAAGTTAATAAATGGAGATTAAAAAACCAAATGTACCAGTTGAATATAAATCATTAGAGTTTATAGCAATGGAGAAAATGGGGGGGTTTTGTGTGTCATAAAGTTGTGTAAGACTGACTGCAGTCAGTCTGCTCATTCTGTACTTCCAGTATAAATTGTATGGAAGAATAGAGTTTGTTGAAGAGAAACAGATCTGGATTGTAGTGGTAAAGAACTAACATATCCTCTTAATTAGCTGTGAGCCTGCTGAATTAGTCCATTAAATATAGTCCCTTGGAAAGGACAGGGGAAACGAAGAGAAGGCACTTGGGGAATTTGCAAAGGAATATGTATGTTTTGCATTATTTCTTAAGCAAATGTATTTATGCACTGAAAAGAATTAATGCTCCAGCCAAAACATTCATCGCATTCCTCCACAGTTCACAGGCTTGTCTGTGATTAAACCCCAAGTTTTATTTTGGTGTTTTGGTAAATGCAGATGTCTGAATGTTAATTGTATTTTGTAGTGCTCTAACTTTTATTAATTTAGTTCCCAACTATTTTACTGCTTTGAAAATCATTCAAAACAACAAAAGAACTACCATGAGTGGAACCAGAATGTTTCCTTTCTTAAATAGATTTCAAATATCAGCTGATAAAACAGACCCCAAATCCAAACCACTTGTTGCTTTGGATTTTGTTATGAATGTCACCTTCAAGGAAAGAATCTGAGCCAATTTTCTCTTCGAGAGTGGAATTTTTACTTCCTTCTCTTTTAAGCTTGTGTTATCTACCACCACTCTGTTATGTGGTGTTTCTTGTAAAATCCCTTCCTCCACAGTATGTATTTCAGCCTTTCTATTAGAAACATGTAGCCTGTCTAGAAAGACGCTGTAATCAAAGCAGACAACTCCAGAGAGACATTTGTCAGTAATACAAATTTCTCCTTCACCTCAAAGTTTATTCAGCAGCATTCATGGAAATCCTGCTTCTTTGACATTGGCATCTTTAAACTTTTTCCCTACTGCTGTGTCAGATACTCTTACAAAAGAGTGTGCACAAATGTTTCATCTCAGCATGTGTGAATAATCCGTTTCCTCCCTGGATGTGCAGCAGGCTCGGGGCCTCGCGGAGTCCTCGCTTCCCTGGTGCTCCAGAAAGGGTGTGCAGTAAGGATTCTGTGCTGGATTTGGGTTGGGTTGGTTTTAAAGGCTGTTTTCTGGCACCCTCCTGCGTCACCCAAAAAAATTTTATTTTTTTTTGTCTTCCCCCTCCAAGTATTGGGCCCATTGCTCAATTGTGGATGTCTCTGTATTGATGAAGGGGAAAGTTGGGTGAATGGTTGTACAGTAGGTAACAAGCAGATGGCTGCTCTGTTAATGGGGCTTCTCCACTTGATCTCACAGGGAGAGAGACCTTTTCATTGTCAGAATTTCTCAAAGCTCATTGATTTTTCATTCCAGCAGGATTTATTTGCTTTTGAATCACTGCTGTGCTGTTATCATTAGATGCTGAACCTTTCACTGGGCTGCACATTTCACTTGTTTTTTGATACTTGCTCCTTTAGGATTCCAACACAGAACTTCTTTCTTCCCCCTTTGCATTAAGAATGCTTGCTATATTCTAAATAAAATAGGCACAGTCATTCTTTGTTTCTTTAATCTAAATGCAGTATGATATTTTTTAGTTTTTGCTTAGCTCTCCGAAATATTAAAATAAAAATTTACAAGTAAATTTTGCTTTCTTGTTCAGCAATTTATTCTTCTAGATTTTTACCTATTTCTAGGCTTTGGGGACTGACTACAGACCATGTCGCTAAGGCAATGCTGTGTGTATAACATAAGAATTTTGGCTGAGATTTCCATACTACTCGATGCCTTATTGAATGTGAATTCAGCCGTATCGTATCAACGCTACGCAATAAATCTTCAGAACCCAGGACAACGGAAGAAACCTTGATGATTCTCAATTTCAAATAAGAACTGAACAAAAAGCTATGAATGAGTGGGACAAAACAGTTCTTCAGGTTGGAACTCCCGTGAAGTGGTAGTAAATCCTGTGGTTGATGTGAAGGTTTGGGTTGCAGGCAATTGTGCTGTAGCTGGTGTTTCAAGAACTGAGGCTCTGGAGTCAGACAGGAACCAAAAGAGCAGCCAAGGGTCTGGATGTCTAAGCCAGAAATTGATACATAAATCAAAGGTCAGGAGTGCTGCTCAGAGCCACAGCTGCTGGCTTATATTGTTGACCAAAAGCTGCCTTAAATAGAATTACTACTCCTAATCCAGTCATATAGGGTGATTGTACTTGGAGTTGCCACTATCCACCTACAAGGGTTGGTTTGTCCAGCTACTGGATTTGAGCCTATTAATTCTGGCAATAGGATGGTATCCTGATAACTGAGAAAATTAGTTATTTTAGAGGGAGAGGTAGAAGAAGATTGAGAGTAGCTTCACAATTCAGACCCCAAATATGAGCAGGATGTGAGGAGTCTTGGACAACTTTGAGAAATGTGATGGAAGCCTAGAAAATTCTCAAAAATGAGGTGTTGATCAAAATTTACAAGAGGATTTTACTTTTTTAAATGGAAGTAAACCCCTCATGTCCCATTTTTCTGTTACACGAAGAGTACGTACAAACCCAAATTCCCCAAAGCTGGGGCTCTGAGGTATGTCCACCACTGCAACTGGGAAGGTGATCACTGGGCCAGTGGATTGTGAGCTCTGGATTTAAAACCCTGTACTTAGGAAATATGCAGAATGCTAAGCATCAAAGACCACACTTAGCCATGTGTTCAACATCAGAACATTTTAGACTTTAGTTTGCATCTGATTTTTTCCATCAACTTGCTTTCTATTTATTTATTTACTTTTGTTCCTTTGAAAAAAGTGGGGAAGGCAAAGCAAAAGAAGTAAAATGAGAGTACTTCCCAGGTGGTCGGGCTGTGTAGTAAAGAACTGTGATGGTATAGAATCTATACAAGAGTTTATACTTGCTTCCCATTATTTGTACTTTGAATAACAGTGCATCTTCAGAGCTATATAAATTTAGACTAAAGGTGTTGATGAAAGATTCTGGACACATTTTATAGTAGGGATAGGTAGCATAAACTCAGTACAATTTGTTGAAATGCTACTTCATAAAGTAGAAGAGTGTGTGTGTGTGTGTTAAATAGAATTGGTATCCCAGTGAACAAAAATTGTGGGCATCCCTATATATGCTTTGGGGCTTAAAGTCTAAACATTGCCAAGGTAACTGAGGTTGAAAAGGTTTTGAATACAAGATATACGTTTGCAAACAAATGTATAAACAGCTGCTTATCTTGTCCTAAATTAGATTAAAAGCCCTATTCTACAATCTAGTGATAAGAATTTATGGGAATCTCTGTTTCCATACTAATATTTTTTAGGTCTAAGAGAGGAAATATGCCTGGTGATATTAATTTGCTGTTAACTAATATAGTACAACATCAGTAACTGGCAGTTAATCTATCAAACTCTTGCCACGACATCTTACTTGTTGTTTTAATATGTTATAAGCATGAAATGTGTTTTTCAGGTATGTTTTACATTTGCACCAGGTAATGGAAAGTACAATATATTATGTGCTTGTGCCCCAGAGGAAACTTTTAAACAAAAATAATTGAATGCAATAAATCTTTCCCTGCCTTCCTTCTGGTATGCCTTCTGCATTGTATCTTTGAGTTCATACTTATAGTAAGCCTGGTTGGTAGTGACAGGATAACAGTGCTGATGCAAGGGACCACTGCCCTTGCCCACCATATGCTTGCTTTACGTTACAAGATTGGTTTCATTTTCTCCTTCTTCTTATTCTTCATTTCGTCAATAAGTGACTTCTCTTTTTCTGAGATTTAGAGTCTTATTACAGATTGCTGTTACTGTTGGTAGTAAGACTAGAGTTTTCCAAATAATTAGGAACATCCATAAGCTAATAAATCTGTCCTGAAATTTTCATTTGCTTGTGTAGATTGTATAAGTTTGTATTTAACTGTGTCTCTGTGTGAATGATTTATCAGGTGTTTATTTTCAAAAGTTTTCATCGTACACAGTGGTGAGATGATTTCCTGCACGGTAGGTTTAATAACTTAAATGCTTAGATTATTGTTCCTGTTTCATGTATGGTTTATTTACTCCCTTATCAGACACTAATCTTAAAGACTTCCTTGTCCTGTGAATATGCAACTTACTTCAGCTGATGCCTGCTAAGTGCAGCAATCTCATAACTCACCTTCCGTAGCATCTGGTGGACCATTTGGTTACTTGCTTCAGAAGGTATAGAGGTACATAATATACCATGTAGTGAATATAAGCTTAAATATAAGAGATACTGCCCTCTTTAAAAAAAAATAATCAATATATTGTTTGATTGTTCAGTGGCCACTATTGTTTTTTTTTCTTCTGAATCATCTCAGCTGTGTTTAGCAGTGGTGAGATGTTGTACTAACTGTATCTAAGAGCATATAAATGGAAGAGGTTTAGGAAGAGTCAATGGTATGGATTATTTCAGTAAAAATAAATGTAGCCCAGGCTTGCAACCCCGGTTCATCCAGCTACTTTCCCCACCCAGGTGTTTGTTTAGCAGGAAGTCTTCTTGAGACATGATGAGAGAGGAATTTCACTCAAAGCTGGTTGGACAAGTCCAGTGTCCTGTAGTTTCCGTGCCAGCAGCAGTCGTGCTTTGTAATAAACTATTTCCTCTAAATGCTTTAAATCATAGCTTGAGACAGGTATTGATCTCTCAACACAACGAATGTTGTATTGGGCTATAAGATAAATATTAAATACGCTTGGTTGTAGGTGGATTTCTACCTTCCTCTCTGCTTTTATCTTCTATACAATTATTGTTATTAGACAAATGCTATTATTCTGATCTGATAATGGATAAAATTGTTTGACGTTAAACCCGTTTCAGAATCTCTTCCTTAATAGCCATCTATTAAAAAAATATTTTAAAATCTTAAGTCCTACTTAGTTTAGAACGCAAATATTCTACCAGCAGACTAAAACATAGTAGCTGAAACCAATTGCAAACAGATGGGAGTTTCTCATTCTGATTGGCCATATGTTGCCATAGTAAAAGAATTGAAAAATCCAGTCAAAACATAACTCACCTAAAGGAAATGACCTTGATAGTTCTTGACTACTATATGGAATTTTTTAGAGCTAACACATAGAATATATCCAATATTCCGTGAGAATGGCAGGTATTTGTGAAATAAGGGCTACAGTGTTTAGGTCGTTCAGAGGGAAAATGCAGCTTTGGGGAAAAAAAACAAAATGCAAACCCAGCACCCAAACCTCTGCCATCTACACAGGTGTAACCAGAAAGTACAGAACTAGTGCATGCTTAAGATGAATCATGCAAAGCCAGTCTCCTGGGCATTGCTTCACGGAAATTAATAATAACTGTAAGTGTCTGAACAATGTAAATCACACTTGCACTTGGAAAACCTCTTAAAACACAAATGTGCTTTATTTCTAATAAGCTGGGAAGTTTATGGCTTTACAATGTTCGGTTTTATGTGACTTACTTTAAGAATAGTTCATATTGACTTACTTTTTACACCTCATATTCCCATATATGCATCTTTCTGATTACTTGTAATCATTAGAGCTAAAGAAGTCCTCTTCCTATCTAGAAATACACCTTAAACTTTGGAAATGGTATTCAGCCATCTGATGCTGCCCCATACCTAAGTGCCTGTATTGTTTGTGTTGATTCTTTTATCTATAGGATGTGTAAATACATCCGTTAATTAGAGGTAGGACTTGATTTGTCTGTCTAGATAGCAAACTTGTGAAAGCTTGTTGTCTAGACAACACCCAACATGATGGAGCTTCACCTCAATTAGTGCCTTTGGGGAATTTGCAACTGCCAGTAGGAATAAAACTGCATTCATAGTAAGGATTTCTGTAATGTTTATTCATATATTCACAAATCTGTAATACACCGTGCAGATATACAAGATTCACATATTTAATACCCTGCATTATCTATCTGTCATCTTTCAGGCTGGTATCTGGTACTACAGATTGGTTTTAATTGTGCTACATGTTTTAAACTTGTTATAGGACAAAATCCATACCTTGGCAAATCCATTTAGCCCAGATTTTAAACACTCTTCACAGCCTTTGAAAACTGATTGTGCCTTGGGGACTCACCTCAATGGACTTTGTGTGGATTAATAACAGAACATGCAAAGTAAGTTGACAGTAAAACTTTCACTTGTGTTTGGCTGAGCTCATGTAAATATGATACTGATGAAGTGTGACTAAATCCCTAGTTAAAAACTTAAACTCCATTTTTTATATAACTTTAAGATTATTATGTGGTGTCATTATGCATGCAGCAAGTAATTGAGTATTTTTCCCAGTGGAGGTTCATACAGAATATACAGGGGTTTGGTTTTAGTTGAAATTCTGTTAAAAATATGTTAAATTAACATTCAAGGTGTTGTTGAAAGTATCTACAAACTTCATAGTTCAGTTCATCATGTTGTTCTTAACTTGCCCTATTTTGCCTCTTGTCTGAAAATACATGTAAATATATTCATTTTGATTATGGCATTTTCAAGAAGGGTTCTTACTTTAGCAACTTTGAAAATCCCAGCTTAAAGCTGGTTCTACAGATTGAATTGAACATTGTGTTTCCTTTTTCATACCAAAGCCGCCTGGTTTAGAGCAGGCTTTGTAAATATTATACTTTCATTTCTCTCATAAAAAGAAAAAGCCAAGTAAGAAAAGTGACTTTCCCAAGTTTGAGTTGTATTGGATTAAACAGCTTATGCCAAGCGAGAGCCCATAGTCACTTAAACTGCAGCTAGTGGGGTGAGGGAGCCCAGTAAATGCCATTGTTTCTGTAACTAGGTTTTGAAACACTTTTCCACCTTCCTGGACTGTATTGGTCTCTGCATGAATGGCAAATCTCTGAGGAGCGTATTTAGACACTTCTAAAAGGAGAACAAGACAAAATTCCGTCAATCATAGGAACCATTGAAGGCTGTGACTAGCTAGACATTCTAGTTTGGCCCCTCCTACAGAAACAAGATCACATAATTAGACCATCTTTGTGAAACGTTTGTCACCTTAAAAATCTTCCCTGGCAGAGATTCCATAGGCGTCTCGGGCAGCCTGCTCAAGAGTTGCACTACCTTTAGAGCTAGAAAGGTTTCCTGCTTGTAACCTTCGTCTTTGCTGCAAATCAAGCTCGTTTCTTCTTGTGTGTTCAGCAGCAAAGGAAAAGAACTGGGTTTGAAAGAGAGGGAATCAAATGCACGTTGAAAGATTTGGGAGGAGTCAGCTTTTGTAACAATGCAAAGTTAAATTTAGTTTGAATGTTCAGAAGAGGAGTAGCTAATAGCTGTTGAAAGCCAAGCGAGGGCAGCCCTTTATTTGTAGTAACCTCTTTTCTCTCTCATAATGGGATATATTCAGAATAGGAAATTGCACACAATGCCAAATCCCAAACTCTCTCCTCCTGCATGAGCTTCCACGTCCAGATCCTGCCCACGTGTGTGGCTGGCGTAGCCTGGCTGAGTCGTAGAGCAGTGACATTCCTTGGTTGGCTGGAGATGTCTTGTGGTTCTAGCTGGTTGTAGACCCGTGTGTAGCCTTGTGAGAGGGGGAAAACAAACCTGAAACCAACATTTGTACCTGTAACTGTTGTTCAGTAAAAATGTGATGCGGGTCGTGTTGGAATCCATTGTAAGACTGATGTAAAGGGGTTTTAGATGGGGCACTTAAGCAAATGGAAAGGGAGCTTGTTGCTCTGTGATGGGACATTATTTATTATCGATGATCTGGAGAATTTCTTAGGCCACTAGCTCGTTTCACAGTCGTGACTCAGTGTTAGGTGTTTGCTTGTGTCTAATATTAGTACTTGAACTTTAAAGAGAACAGATAAAAATGATTGACTTCTGTGGATCCAGAAGAGGTTTTATCACTTCTGCCTTTCTTCTAAAGTGATCATTACAAACCTGATTACATTTTGATGACTTTGGAAATAATAAGGGGAAAAAAAAAAAAAGGGTTTCTGAGGAGGAAAAAAAGATGAGCTCAGTAGCGATGAGAAGTGGTTGACGTAGGCGAAAGGCTGTGCTACTTTCCATGCATTGTTGAGTTAAATCGTGAGGCTCTTTGAAGCGGGTTGTAACGTGTGCCTTGTGCATAAATGGATTCCAAAGCCACCGTGCTGCTTTTGTGCCCTGTCTTTAAGCTTTCTCTTCTCCAGGCTGAACAAACCAGTGCCCAGCTCCTCCTCTTAGACTGCCTACTCCAGCAGCCTGGTCTTCTTGGTTCTCTCATATAGCACATTTTAAACTCATAAATAATAGAAATACAGCTGGTTTGGGCTAGTAGCAGGGGAATACTTTTTTCCTGAAGTGGTCAAAATGCTTTAGAATCAGACCTTGCAGGGATGCAGGTACTTCAAATTTCTTGAGTCATTCTATTACCAAGAGTAGGCTCTTTGCTTTAATTGCTTCCATGGACTGTGAACTCTGATGCTGTACCAACACAATGCAAATAATAATAGTGTGGTACAAGGTTAATGGGGAGGGGGACAGCCTAGCACTGCATTTCCAGCCTGTCCTGTGTTTCTTCTGCATGCATATTTCAATACAATCATTAGACATATTTCATCATCTCTGTTCCCTCATTGTACTTAACCTGGGGTCACTGTAATATTTCTTAGTTTTAATGCTTCCAGATTTATTAAAGGGTTGCTGATAAATTCTTTTAATCCAATGTGACTTATTGATTCATGTATTTGAAAGATCTTTAATATCCTCTTTGTGTGTTTGATTCCTTAAGTGTTGTGAAAAGACAGAAATTGGTAATTGTTGGTAACAAGATCTCTGGGCCTTAGAACTGCGTGTCATTCATTTAAAGAGGATTAGGAGAGGCATGAGCTCACAGACCAGGAGACAGTACGGAACAAACCACAAATGTAATTATGGATAGTACACACAATAGGTGGTTTAAGCATGTCTGTTCTAACAACAGGAATTGGGTAATCACGTATACCACCCTGGGAGAGGGCAGCTCTCCTGTAAGAGAACCCCGTGGTTGAATTGCAGAGGAAAGGCAGTGATCAAATGCCTCCTGAATTACAGATGTTTACTTTCATCAGTTTATTTGATTAGAGTCACAATGGAAGAATGGTGAGCTAAAGTGAAAAAGCATTTTGTGCAGGAAGGAAAAACTTGCTGCTACTGGAGAGCCAGTTAATTCTTATCCAAACTAAAACTGTGCATCTCTGCTTCATAAACTGAGTCACTGCTGAATTGCATTAAAGCCAGTAAAAGGATGGAGGAATTAGATAGATATACAGAAGCCGAGCTTGTCTAGGCACGTAGAATTTAGATCTAAAAATGATTAACCTTTTAGATGTAAAAATGATGAACTTCATTAAGTGACCATCCAGGAAAGGCAAGCCGCTGATACAAGCAAGCAAACATGGATTTGGCAGTTAGAGCAGAGAGAACTTGTGCTTTTTCCTGGTTCTTTTTTTTATTATGGTTTTTTTTAATATTTTTTTATAAATTCCCACCCTGGTTCAAAAATTTTTTTTTCATGGTTTTCCATCAAAAATAGTTTGAGATTGTTATTTTTCTGCTGGCTAACTCATTTAGTTGTATGTTTAGCCACGTCCCCAGAGAGACATGGGAAATCTGACAGCTATCCATCTTCTCCTGAACAGTCCAGGTGGTGCTACATATAATGCAAGTGTACTTAACACTTTTTGACTGCAATTGGATGTCACATACAGCTCATACTCAGCTTACCTGGAAAAACTGGCATTAGCAGCTGTAGCAGGTCAGTCCTTCGAAGAGGATCTGTGTGAAGTAACTACCCAGTAGTAGGTTAATGGGGAGGGGTTGTACAATCATTCTGTACAGAGGAGTTGTACAATCATTCTGCAGTTTTGGTGCGCTATTTTTGTGTTTGTGTCAGAAGATCAGCGTGCAAGAATGCTCAGATATGCTCTGTCAGCATCCGGGCAGGATGAAGAACATGAAACTCATGGAGGAGAGCAAAGCTTTGCTGCTCTTGCAGTACACTTGGGTAAATTTGTGGCCTCCTCAGTCAAGAATAAGAAGGGTCAAGATACTTTTTATCGCTCTTTGGGTGCACAGAATTGCATTACAGGCTGGTATTATGCCCAGCTATGATTACTACCAGACGTGTTTTTTTCCTATCAAGAGCTTGCAATAAAAGCAGCATGAGTTCATGTGAGTTTTTGTGGCGTTCATCCAGAATGGTTTCCCAGCGAGCACCATGCCAGATATTTAAAGCAATAAGGATATCTGCCTGATAAGTTATTTTTCTCTCTGGAATCTAATGTTCAGATCCTTCTGTCAGCCTGAGTGTTCTCCAGTTGCATTCCAAATTGAGCTAATGATCTTGCAATACTTCAGACAGAAAGCGGAAGTGAACACATGAAGTGCCAAAAGAAACTATGGAAGAAGTTTAGATGTAGCTCAGTAATAATTCATGGTTGATGACATTACCAGAAGTGATGAGTTTCACACACACACATTTAGAGGAGAAGTATTATTTCATAAAATGGAAAGCTGCAAAATCAATAGGAGCAGCTCTGGGCCAGAGTGCCGGGAGCAGACATAGAAATGTCAGTGTTGGAAGGGACCTCTGGAGGTCATCTGGTCCGACCCCCTGCTGAGAGCAGGGACATCCTCATCTAGAGAGGTTGCTCAGAGCTCTGTCAAGTCCCACCTTGAATGTCTCCAAGGATGGGGCCTCAGCCACATCCCTGGGCAACCTGTTCCAGGGCTCTACCTGCCACTCTCGTGGCAAAGAACTTCCTCCTTATTTCTAATCTAAATCCACTCCTTTCTAATTTAAAACCATTACTCCCTGTCCTTTCACTCCGGGCCTCTGTAAACAAGCCCTCTCCAGTCTTTCTGTAAGCTCCCTTCAGGTACTGGAAGGTGGCTGTTAGACATGGCATCCGCATTCAATTTAACAAGCAAAGGCTGCCGGATGGTTTTGTTGTTCGAGCCTCATGTTCTCAAACCCATCCCAGCACTAATGGGCATTAACTCAGCTACTGAGAGCTCTGCGTGAATCTATTGTAGCTCATGTGTTTGAGAATATAGAACACTGATCTCATTTCGTTCCTGTCAAAGCTTTGCTAAGATACTGCTATCAAATGCCTCCTGATCGTTGTAAACACATGCCATATTGCTGCTTCTTGATTGACACGCAAATCTTTGGCAGCAGAAATCCAGGCCATGTCAATCACGGGCTGTCAGCGTGACAGTCACTCTTCTTTTTGCTATGATTAAATTATAATGCCATTAGGGGCTTACTACATTTTACACGATAGCAACGTCAACAAGAGAGCTAAGGAGCTGCGGTGGAGCTCCCAGCTCTGCTGCTGGAAGGGCAGGAGGCAGACAGCACGAGGGGCTGGTAGCGTTGCTGTCCCAGCCTGTCAGACGGGGCACCTGGACTAGTAAATATTAAGCAGTCTCTGCTCATTTTCTGGGGCCTCCATGGGCTGCTTATCTTTCAGGCGCTGATACCACCTGTCACATTATTTGATACCCGGGCACAGTTTCTATGCTAATTTTCAAGCACGTGCTACTGTTACAAAACATTATTTTTCAAAGGAATAAGTGCTTTATTTCCAGTTTCTTATCTCCTCCTCTGATTTAATAGTGCTATATGTTCATATTCTTTGATTTTATGCCTTCTGGAAGCAATCTGTGAGAAGTTATGCAAGATGTGACCTATTTCATTTTTTTTCCTGTTCATACCTTGGGCCTGCAGGGGTTTAGGGCACACCTTTAGTTGTTGGCTATTTTCAAAACAGATGTGTGTACCTGTACATTGATATGCATGAGATTATGGGCATGGGTGTCCATGTTACTTTTATTATATAGAAATTTAGGCCAGTCAGAACTGACCAGTCAAAGCTGTAGATCAGTTACAGAAAGTTTCTAGTTTAATCTGCAGCTTCTAGAGTCTTTCTTGGCAATTACTTTGTTTATTTGAAAGGTGAGGGATAAATTAGGGGCATTTTACACAATGCTGAAAGATGACTGAGAGGTGGTTCGTTTAACTTCTGTGACTATGTGTCTTAAATCTTAGATGTCACTTCAGGTATACTGCTGGGTTGACTTCTGGATGTTAATAAATGTTTAGAAGTAACACACCCAGAGAAAAGCAGCAGAATGTGGTAGGAGATTGTAACAGATCTTTACAAGGGCTGCTACTACCTACTTCCAGGAGGAGTGACCTGTAATCTCAAGAAACTATTTATACAGGTTGCAGTGACAAGTGAAGCAGAAGAAATTGTGACAATTAATGTTTGTGATGGCTAGAAATGGATGGAAAATATTGAGTGGATAGAAAACTTTTTGATGGATAGAAATATTTTGAGTATTTTATTAATGAAAAGTTAAATAGGTGTTAAAAGCTTGTAGGAATGATAACAATAACAAGAAGCTAACACAGTTTTTTGAACACTTGGAGGTTTTAAACACATCATGAGTACTCAGGCTTTAATGCTTTGCCATTTATTAATAGTTTGCTCTGAAGAAATTTTAATATTCTGGTTTATGCTGATAAGAATATCCACAGCCTTTTTAACAAGGAAGGAGATGAGCTGTTAGAGCAGATAACAGCCACTAGAGTCCATCATAAAAACTTTCAGTGATTTTCAGTAATAAAGTGGTACTAGAGCTTCCAAATGAGTCACATTGCTTGTAATTGTATGTACAGATAAGGTCACTGGAAATTAACACACACCCCCCCCGGTTAGTAATACAGCTTTTAAAATATTAAATAAGGACCCATTTGAAATATTCTTTCTGCAAGTATTGAATCTTGCATGTTTGACTTTAATACTCTTCCAAGGTTTCATACAGTTATTCTCCTCCTAGTCTATTATGAATTGCTCAAGTAAGTGGATCAGCCTTTCAAATTTCTCACCAGTTTTCTCTTCGATAATGTGAGACAATAAAACTCGTACAGATTTGTGGAATATAATCCAGGAGAGATCATTTTAGTGGTTGAAAAGACTATGTCAGGCATAAGCCCTGGCCTTGGGCTGTTGCTGAAGACACGAGTGCTCTGGTCTCAGCTGCAGGTGGCAGCAGAACACTGGGGATGTTTTTACCCAGCCCCAGTGTCTGTGGACTGCTGCTGGGTTATTAATATAAAAGTGGATAATGTTGTTGAAAGAGTTATTTTTTTATATAGGCTGCTTGAGTTGTTTTTTGCAAATAGGACAAATTTTTCTTTTCACTATTACAAAGCATTCTGACCTGCAAAGGTTGTAAGACTTTTATCCCGGTGCCTGCAGATCTCTGGTCATTAGCTCAATTTTAAGTCCAACTGATAGGCTGTGGATAAAGCCAGGACAGGGAATGTGACGCATTAGCGAGATTAGCACTGTAACTTGAAATATAAACAGGTAATTTGCCAGATATCTTTGTACAGAGTCCTGTAACATTTTGTAAAATGGACAAAATACTTGCAAGTGGCACCACAATACAAAATAGAACCTGCTTGTAGGTGACTATTAAGTTATCTGTTAACTTCTGTGTTACGAAATTGAAATAGGGACGAGCTGTAAGGAGATGTGGTTAGAAAGTATAGGAGGTGTACGTGATTTTTCCCTTGGGAAATGCAAATAGAGGCTATTTGCAGAGCACATTGTCTACTTAAATTGGTCACAAAATTATTTGTCCCAACAGAGGAGGATTACTGCTGGCTTCCTTTCTAGCTGTGTGTGCCTGCTCCGCATTTCAGTGTCTTAAAATCAGCACTGCCTGAGCCAGGCGTGTGAATTATTGTAAAGAAGGACAAAACCTCCCAGCTATAGAGAGCAGGCTGCTCTTGGGGGATCAACAGCCAGGATGATCCTGAAATTAAATTTCAGGATTGAAGGCCAATTGATCTAGCAAGTCCTGAGAAGGCTAAAGGCTGGGACTCAAGTCTGCAACCCTGGTATAGATGAGGAAGAGGCCGTGCTGTGGGACTGCTTGTTGGGCAGACATCTCTCTGGAGGCTTTCTGTGATAGGAGCTCTTTCCTTTTTTATGTGTTTTTTTAATTTATGAAATCCATACATCCTCAGCTTTCATAAAGGCAGGCTGTGGGTGGTGTGATGGGGCATGGTGAAGAGCTGGTGCACCAGGAATGTCCTTTGGTCTCAGCACAGTTCCACCAACTCTGTCAAAATGGTAACTGCCATTGCAGTATTTTACTCCAGACCTGTCAGCCTGACATGTTTGCCTACAACTAAATTCCCTTTCTGAATAATGTATGAATAAGTAGTATCATTGAAGCAGGAGTGGGGAAAAAAAAGAAAAGTCTCTCTGACAAATGTTTAGACATCTTCATTGTGTGTTATTTGACAGGTGTTGCCTCCTTTTGCGTTGGAGTCGTTATTGAGAACAATAATACTCTGTCTACCATTTGTCAGAGTCCTTTTTTATTCTAGAAAGCTGAAATACTATAGAAATATTTATAAAACAAATGCAAAGCGCAGTTGTCGATGTGTAGTGTGGATAGATTGCCAATGCTGTGATACGAATGTGACCATGAATCAAACCTTTTTGTGACTATCTCTAAAGGAAACTCCCCTTACTACTAAAGTTTGTCCTGATTGGGGGGGGGGAAGTACAGTTGAGGACAATGGAGCTGCAAGTCAGAAAATGGATTGTGTTTGCTCTCTCTCTGCTTTTTCATATTCTTCACAGCCCTAGCTCACAGCAGAGGGAAGTTCAAAGCAAACTCTGAATATATTCTTTGGAACAAATAAGCAATTCACAGCTTGCATGGGCTGTTTCAGACGTTCGTTTTCATCTGCCTTAGTCATACATCACCCTGTTCTGTTATTGTCAGCACTGCACTCAACAGACATAACGACCTGGCTTTGTAATACCTTGAACACTGGAAGAGCTTTTTCATGTAAGATAAAAGTTTCATATAGAATTTAGTTATATCAATGTGCTAAAGTAATGATAGATAATATTGAAGAGCTTCCAATTTTAGGTTACACCCAGTGCCACAAAAGCATTTTTGGTTTTGAAGATGCTTCCCTGTGATCATTAGTTATACCAACCTTTTCACAGGTTGATGAACAACAAGTTGCTAATCACAAAGACTTTGGACAAGCACACCAGAGCAACAGACAAAAGCACGGAACAGATCAACAGTCAAATGCAGATCATTGAAAAGGTGCTACCGAAATAACCTTTTCAAAATCCATTTTCAATGGTGCCATAGCAAGAAACTGCAACCCCCAAACTCTTATTCCCCAAGTAAACATTAACTGAAGAATAATGTTTCAGCAGGTGTGCTTGTCTTGCTGTTCAAACTGAAACCCACTCAGCACTGCACAATGCGCAGCCCTTTGAACAGGCTGTGAAAATGGTTTCCTTCCCAGATTTCTGTTGGAATATGTTCTTGGGAGGAAGGTAAAATGGGCACATTAAGCTGTGGTACTAAACTTGTATGCTTTAATCTTTAATTTTCATTTCAATATAATGAACTTGGGGTTATTCCAAATACTTCTACTGGTTTTACAAATAGAAATATTGGATATGCATTCGCCTCTATTCTAGAACATTTTAAAGTTTCCTTGCTGAGATTATGCTTTTTCTTTCTAGCCATTCCACTCTTTTTCTCTTCTCTCTTTTCTCTCTTTTTTTTTTCTCTCTTCTCTTTTTTTTCTCTTTTCTCTCTTTTTCTCTTCTCTCTTTTTTTCTCTCTTTTCTCTCTTTTCTTGTGGGAGGAGAGCAGGGGCGTTTAACTTCTGCATGGTGCTGTCAGCTGTAGCAGACTTGCTTATACACCAAGGTGATTATTGTCTGGTCATCAAACTAGTAATAAAATTCCCATTTAATGTACAAAACTTTATTTTTAAGGCAGGAGAATATTTTTCTAAGGAAATAGTTCTCTTTGACTCTGATTAGGAGTGGTTCTCACAATAAAACCAAATTTACTTCCAGACGTGTAGTTTGCATATTCCCTGGGCTGCTATACTTAAAAGCTTATATCTAAAGCAAACTCTTCTGGCTTTAGTGTGCAAGGTTCCACATTTCATTTAGCAGTGAGAAATACAAGTGCAGGGGCACCAGCATCCCTTCCCTGCCTTCCTGCAGACATGAGGATGCACTTTAATAGGGGATGAAAATCAACTGTGAGGTCTTCTGAGGGGTGGAAGCCTGAGGCCAAAGAAAGAAAAGAATAAAAAATTGTTTTGTTGTTTCAGAAGAACAATGAATTCCTAAGGAATTAAGCACAGCAATTACAATTCTTACCAATATTTAAAATCTGACAAGAGAGGAGGTTCTTCTCCTGGGTTTGCAGGGCAGCACCAGTAGTGAGGTTCTCTCTGTGAGCTGGTGCTCTCACTTTTCCAGGCCTCTGCATAGGAAACCCAAGTGTTTTGTTCCTGCTGTCATTGAATCAGCAGGAGGTTCTGCCACCAGAATTATCTAAGTGATAAACTGGATAATAACTTCCTGTGAAATTCAGCTTTTCAGTCCCAGTCAGGACTTGCTGTTTGAGTTGGCTGTGGGCTCAGTTTTGTCTTTTTTTTTTGTACTGCACAGGGTTTAATTATGAAATGAAATTTCAGTTCACTTCAACAAAACAGTTTCCACTGGTTTATTGGAGTCTTGAGTTTTATTAATACTGAGCAGCTGTTGGTGTTCTAACTGGGGAGTGCTGGGTGCAAACCCATATTGCAAGTTCTGACCTATTTGGGGAACCTATTTGTACCAGGGTGGGATGGACCATGGTCTGCCAAGGCACAAGGCAATCATCAGCCTTCAAAAGCTTGCTATGAGAATGTTTTAACTGAATTATATAGGTTCTGTTCCCCTCCTCACCTCCTGATTTGCTTGCTGTGAAACTATTGGTTGTTAGAGCTTTGCTTGAAGTTCGGAACAAAATGTAGTCTTGTCT
The DNA here is from genome assembly GCA_027560015.1 of Chloroceryle amazona. NCBI lineage: Eukaryota > Metazoa > Chordata > Aves > Coraciiformes > Cerylidae > Chloroceryle > Chloroceryle amazona. The sequence continues at coordinate 21,306 of JANHFX010003552.1, read as the reverse complement.
TGAGAAGTGTTTCTATTCTTCAGGTGCTTTGGAGATCAAGTAATTCCAACAGGATGGGTATTTAGCTTCATCATAACAAGAACCACTCCACTTTCTGTTTGTCTTAATGCATTGAGATGACTCTGGTTTTTCTCACAATAATGATTTCTATTTTAGTTGATTTTATAACATTTTTGGATGTGGGACAGAAAAACATTATTTTAGGTATCAGACACAGAAGCTATAAACTTAACCTTTCAAATCAATGTTTTCAGTGAAAAAAATCTAACAATTTTTCCTAATAGAACCTCAGACAAGTCTATAAACCTTTTATAACTTAATGAACGTTTCACACCAGATGCTGATTCCCTAGGTAAGCCAATCTGTAGCGAGACGCAATCTTTCCTCGTGATTTAAGTTCGCTGAAATCAGATTGAGACTTTCCAGACTTGAGAGTGGTCACATTTTTCATAGCTTAACTGTAAATCATCTTTCACTTAGAAGATTTAGAGACAGACTGAGGAGCTAAATCTTTTCGTTTGCCTTCCTAACTAGTAGAAGCCATTAGATGAGCCTCATTACGGTGTTTCCTAGGGATTAGATAAAACAGTTTGGTAATGTTCAAAGTAGGACAAATACCATTACAAGTATAACAACTTTATCCTTCTAATGATTTAGATGTAGAATTAGGTGTGATTACAAGACACTTGGAAATTGCTTGGATTGACAGAGTTGATAATCAAAACCTTTCAGCTACGGAATTAATGGTAATAAATGATACTGCCAATAATCAGCTGGAAAATTTAGAAATTGTGAGCTTTTAGTCCGACACCAGTCAACAGCCAAAAAGTGCAGTTTTTAGTGTCAACGCTGGCCCCGGCGAGCCTGCGTGTGTGTGAACAGTCCTGGAGGTGTCAGTGAGGCCACTCGCACGCTGAGGGCTGAAGGAAAACAGCCTGTACTTTAGAATTTGGTTTATAGCAATTGGCTGCTTCAATATTTGCCATCTGTGATATACAGGTGAGGCTAGGACCTTCTGATATGAAATAGGAATTCGGTGGCTGTTAATAATGAGAATAACAAGTTATTGGCAATTCTGTGTGTGAAATTTATTTCTTTTTTTGATTGGATGCATTTCAGTGGAGATTTTGACTCTTCATTTTTCTTTTTTTTTTAATACTAATATCAAAGCGATGTTTGGTATCTTTAGTGCTCCTTCAGGTTTGGGGGGTTTGTTTTATTTGTCACTTAAATGCTGGAGTATTCCCCACTGAAAATGCTGGTTTATTTCTATGTATTTTGATTAGGTCTGCTTTTAATATTCTGTCTGTATTTACAGTAGCATTAAACCAATTTAATGCAAACTCTTGGTTAAAGAAATGCAAAGTAAATATCAGGGTTGTTTGTTTTTTTTTTCAAAATAGGATGAAGTTTGTAAAACAACTGCAGATGTATTAACCCTAAAGCAGAACCAAGAGGAAACCTTCTTTTTTTCCTTCCCAGATTTTCCCTTCTTGAAAGTAAAGAGAAAATTAATCGTTCTCTTCTCTGTTTTACGAAACAAAGCTGAAAGTAAGGTGTAAGGGGACGTTGCTCACTGACCTTTAAACATAATAATGCTTTGTAAGTTAAACCCATAAGTGAGAAATATCCCACTCTGTCATATTACATGAGATCTGCTTTCTGCAGGCACAAAGATAAAGCATTGACCACATTCCGCTGGTGTTAATCTTGACACAGAAAAGGGCTATTAGTGCATTATCCTCGTCAGTCTGGCATCTTCCTTGAAAAAACATTATATTTCTATTTCTTTTAGATAACAGTTTAAACTCAAGGGACAGGTCTTGTTATCTAGTGACTTTCTACCTGGATGTGTCATTTAAAACTAGAATGCTGCTTCTGCGTGCTGTATGGTGAGACCTGGCTGCAAGAAACTCCAAACTCAACACTGGAAGGAAAGGACTCCGGGAAAATGATTTAGTGCTCCAGTTAGAAGTTGTTCTGCTGGAAAACAGCAACTAAAAGATAATTCTCCAGTGCATGCTTATGGACTTCCGCCCTCTGTAAAATGGTAGTGTAATTTATTTGAAAGCTGCTTTTGTTTTATTTTTGATAGTGTAGAGAAGCTCTTAGTATTATGAGCTTTGTCTGATTAAGTGCGCAAAATGACAAACAAGGTTGTCCTGTGCTCATCTTCTTCCTTCTTTAGGCAGATAATCACCTTTAGAAGCCTGGATCCTATTCAGCTACTCTGTCAGTCAGCAATACCAAGACCCTCGTAAGCCGCATTTATCAAACTAAACACTTGATCTGTATCGGCACATCAGCTGGTGGCGAGGCCTAAGACACAAGATGAAAGTTGCAATTAGGATTTAGGAGGACATTTTATTATCTGAGATTTGAAATAGGTTTTCTTAGTTAATCCAAACATCTTTCCACTCAGATATGTTGACAGAGCCCTTCTGTACATGTACTTACTTCAGCTTAAGTGGGAACTGCAATGGATGTTGCCAAGATTTAATACCTCTAAAAGGAGAATACTTGTCAAGGGCAGGACGCCGAGGGTGGAGTTAGAACACTGCTGGCGCTCTCTGTTTGTGCAGTCTTTCTTTAAATGGTATGTGAAAGCCAAATAGCAAGTTCTGGGGCAAAATTTTACTGCCCAACTTTTCCTGAAAAATAAACCTCATTCCTTAATAAAGGACAATTAGTAGCTTAAACAAGATTAGAATACATCCTAGCAGCTTTTAGAGGTACGTGGCACATGCAGTTCCATAGATTGTGCATTAACTCTGTACACACAACGCTCAGATGGGACAGAGAGGGTGGTTTTCCCAAAGCCTAAAAGGCAGAATAAATTGCTTACCTTTCTCACGCTCCCTGAAAGCACCTCCTTACTTTAACAACAAGACATTCTTTTCCTTATTGGCATTTGTGGCCCTAACTTTGATAGTTCTCCTTTGTGCATAAGAGGGACTGGGGTTCGTTGCCAGTGATGTTCTCTCTGCTGGCTCAGCGGCAGCGTTCTTGTGCTGGTCGCGTTGCCCCGCGGTATCGGAGGCAGCCTCGCTGGGATGCTGCTATCATCTCAAGCTTTTGGGTGTGTTTTGATTTGCCATTGTCCTAGAAGATGGAAAGAAAGAACTTTGTGAAGATTTTATCTTCACTTTGATTTATCAGGATACAGCTCACCAAACTGTATCTGCCTTAGCTTTGGTGCTTTGGTGTCTCCACTGTTATCGGTGAGTTTCTTTTTACTCCGCTCTGAAATGGTGAAAGGAAAATACAAGTCTCCAAGTTCCACTGGCAATGTACCAATTCAAATAGGTGAATTGAAATACTGGCTATTTACATTTTCCCAGCAGTCCCTAACTTTACAATTCTAGTTAGCTGAAACATGCTCTTTATAACAGTACTGGGGTTATTATCCTAAATGAAATAATTTTTCAAATTTTAATCTGTCTGTGCAGCCTGAGTAATTTCTAAAGATAAGGCAAAACTGTTCACCCTTGCTGCTGAGCAGAGCTAATATTCTGAATGTGCAGCCATCCAGTGCTCTGCCTGAACAGCAGAGGTCCTCAAGACCCAGCTCTTCATGCTGAAGTGGAAATTTTGCAGCTATTACGTTTCATTAGTCATTTTATAAACCAGTTTCGCTGGAGGGTTTTGTCAAGGAGTTAAACAAAAGGATCATCTTGCTTTTCTTGTTTTGTTTTATTATTGTGGAATATTATCTATTATTTCTTTTGCAGTGTTGCAGTAATAGTTTTAGAAAAACAGTTGGAGGGTTTAAGTGCTCTTTCATCGAGCCTTTTGAAGAAACATCCAACAGCATTTTAGCAAAGTAGTTCCTGTGCTTCATTTGTCATTAAATGGCAGCACTGCTGTCTAGAAGCATCACTTTTTAATTACTATTAGAAAACACATAACCATCTGAAATGTCATGGAAAATTGTAATTCTTCTATCCAGAAATTATCACTTCATGCTCAGTTAAGACTGTAACTAATTTTTACCTTGCTGTAGAGATAATAATACAAAATACTTGAATGTGCATGGCAAGCAAAGAGTTGGCACGGTCTATTGACTATGGGCTTGGACAAAAGTTATACAGGTAACTTTATTAGCAGCCTCTCATTCATAGATTTATTGAAATATCTTACTAAAGGCAGTGGCATGGGCATGAAATTATAACTATTGAGAGTGGGTTTAATTCTACATAGTCTCCTGGCTGAGCACCTCACCTAGCTGTCTGGTCTGAAAACCCCTCTGGCTTAGTTACTGGTAACTTCCCGGTAACCTGGACAACTAAGCCTGGTACATAAAGCAAGAATATAAGCATTTTATTTTCAAGTATTTTCCATTATTAACACATTTGTAATGGCAGGAAACAGTTTTTGGCTTCATCATTCAATATGCTGGGGAATAAGTCTTTGGTAGAGTAGCTGCTAGCTTCATATTTCAGCTCCCAGTCATTTCCAAACTGTCGCACTGCTTACCCATCCTACTACTATTAACTTGGTTGGTGATTCACCAAAGATCAAAAAAAAAACCAAACACATTTTTTACTTCAAGTTGGTTCACTACTGTCTTTAACCTGCTGTGTTTTCTGGACAATCTCATGGTAGTGCCTTTTTGTAAAAGCTCTCTCAGTGATGGATTAAGATCTGTCTTGGATTTTACATGGATTAAGTTTTAAATTAACATAAAAGCATAACAATGTGAATCAATTTGATCAAAGAAAAAGTGTCACTAATTATTTAAACAGGACACTTACTGCAGGGGTTTAAAGGCAAAGAAGCGGATTTCCCTTGCATGTGGATCAAATCAGAAGTATCCCATAATTGACTCTTTACAAGACCTTGCTGCAGCGTAATGGACTAGATATTAAAGCCTTAAGTATTTAAAGCTAGTTTCCGTCTTTCTCTAAATGGAGGTCTACCACTAAGAGCTATTTTACAAGTCTGACACATTAGCTACATCACTGTGAAATACACTGGGCTCTGGCTTCTCTGGTCCGGAATTTCAAGAGCTTTCAATGGTTAACTGGTGTGAAATGGGTAGCATGCAACCTGTGAGAAGGAATGAGCATCCTAAAAATAAATTCCAGATGGGGGTGTCTGTTGGAAAGGAGCAGAGATAGTGGATATTCCTGGGTTTATAAGCATTTAGTTAATTTTATCTTTGCCACCTATTTTTAATTTTGTTGGTGCCTCTTGGGAAAACTTCCCTGGTAGCAATGGCTCTCGAGGCACAAGAGCCTTTTTCCTTTCTGGGTTCTGAAGGTGTGTCTTCTGCAGTTATTTCTGTTTAGAAACTAGATCAGATGAATGCTGTCCCAAGTAAGATACTTGTTTCTACAGGAAGAAATATTGTATTTCCTCATCTAAGGAGCACATACCAGTTTTCTTTCAGAGAGGAGTAATTCCGTGAGAAGAGACTCCTATCTTCTTGTCCACTTTGCACAAGGAGTATTGCATGGCTTACACTGTCAAAATATTAGAGATCTTATTCTTAAGGCAACAGTTTATCCAATCTTATAAAGACAATCACAAATAAGACAGGAAAATGTGAAATATTGTAGGTACCCTCATTAAAGACTTGGAAGGATTAAGCCAATCCTTTTTTCTTTTCTTTTCTTAGTATTACTACATATAAAATAGGTGATGTTATATTAGGTAAGTTTTCTGTCAATATAAACTTTTACTTGTATTGATCTGTGTTGAAATTGCTGCTGTGCTTTGCTCTAGAGTCCGTGAACATCCCCCATGCTCTTCATTTTCCATCAATGTGTGCTCCAAGGTGATCTTTCCTGCTCTGTAGCCCAGCTTTTACCCTGGGCTTCACCTTCTCAGAGAGCCCTGTGGATGTGGTGCAGTAGAGTGACACTGATAGAAGAAAGTTGTGCTGTGTTTCTTGATCAGTTTCTTTTTATATGGAAATTTTTCATATATAAATGTTCCTTTGTTATAGTAGTTTATACTATGCAGACTTATGGGGTAATATTACTTGGCAAGCAAAATAATTCTTAATTTAATCCAGAATTTATGTTTAGCCAATTTCTGTCTTCTAATGTCAGGTAGAAATCAAATTATCCTGAAATTGACTGGTCAGGGAAGGAGCCTTGTGAAGGAAGCAATTTTGTCCCATAGGCACAATTGAAAATCCCAAGAGATGTGAAAAATTTGAATGTCTTAACTTCAATTTGTAACGTCTATGACTTCAAACCAGACATAAACAATACCCAATGAATTATATATTTTTTTTGTTTCCTCCAAATAACATGGTAAATATTAAAGCCACAAATTATACTTTGAGACTGGACATTGACTATGATTACCCTGAAAGATGAAGTATTTCATACACAAAGATCAAAGTACGCTGCTGAACTCTTTCAAAGGACAAATACATTGTAAAAATTAGGCGGAAACTTTGGCTTATGGATTTAACTGTTCCTTTTTGCGTAGGTGAAGAAAGAGAGCCAAGTTTTCAAGTATTTATTTTAACAATTATTCCTAGGCTTGCCATCCTCTGTGAGGAAAGGACCTCCCGTATTTCGGTTGAGCTATGTGTTCGTCGTGGGAATGTTGGGGTTTCTTCATTCAGCTGCGGTCAAGGTTTGAGCAGCTAATAACAAGTAGCTTAACAGAATCTCTTTTATTTTTTTTTTCCCCATATTTGGCAGGTTGACATTGTCCTCCCAGCAAGGCTACTGCAAGGGTTAGCCTGATATTTTCAGTGAACTGGTTCTGCAAAGTGATTTTGGTTTTGTGCGGTCCAAGAATATACGTGATCAAATATACCCAGCTGACCACATCCTCCCCAGCCCTGGCAGTGAGGGACAGAACCCATCTTTTTGTAGTCTAGACAGGGCCTAAGAAACAGATTTATCCTTGTCTGAGTGGTCTGAGGATTTCTTTTACTGCATCCAGACTATCTCTAGATGACAGACTTGAGGGTGCTGGATCAGTTCTGTGCCGTGCCAGGTAAATGGGACCTGGAAGGTGGGGTGGGATGGGGTGGCCATTTCATGGAACACTGACAGAGTGGATCTCCAAAATTCCCACTGCACACCCAGAGCAGCTCTTTAACAGCTGCACTCCCCCTGCTTGGGGTTGCATTCATCCTCCTTGGGCTTGCATCCCTCAATTTTCCCCTGATGATTTCAAAATGGAACAAAATGGAGTTGCTAGGGCACGTATTCTTTCCAGTGACCTTCCAACTTTCCACATCCTGCTCTCATGGCATAGCAGAAACATTCTAGCTCTTCTGCTGCTTGGACTGTAGGGGTCTGAGTTGTTAAACCTTTTACATCTCAGTGATGAAAGTTGTGTATCTTTCCTTAAATCTGTTATATTCTAATACTTCATGCTATTTAAGAAAAATCTCTTGACTTATATCACGTCAGAAGGGGAGACTTAGAGCCTCAAGGGTCTTAGACCCTTAGGCCAGAGCACTTAGACCCTCCCGAGCACTGCTGTACCAAAAAAGGGTTTGTTAGCTTCTATTGCTTCCAAAGAAAGTAAAACCAAGAAACCCCCTTAACTCTTAACTTATTTTTAAAATCTTACCAGTCTGATTTTTCAGTCATGAGATTTCTGCCTGAAGTACTTTTCTTGGGCTATCTTTGTTTTACACCAAAACAAATACTTGAAAAAATCCATTTTCCATTGATTTCCTTACCCAGAAAAGCAGCTCAGAGCTAATAAAAGGAGGGAGGCTGGTCCAAAGAAAGCACCGTGGCTGTTGTGGATTTGCAGAGCTGGTCTGGGGAGCAACAAGAGCCACTGTCAATCTCCTTCCTTTTCCTCATTTGCAAGGCACAGCTGGAGAAGAGCTGGGCATGTGCCCACGCTGGGGCTCCCTTCCAATAGGATCCAACTAGAGAGATTAAACTGGCACAGAGCTTCATTTATATTGAAAAATTAACCGAAGTAACCAACAAGAAACATATGAGACTAATCATAAAGAAAAGCCCGATCTCCACAAAATGAAAAACAAACCCTCTTGCCAAAGACTCTTTCCCCAGACACATTGGTACTCGCTTTCAGCTCACCAGGCTGCATCAGAACCGATGTTATGTTTTAAAAATTACTAATTTTTAACTCTGTGTTTGGAGTACCCAAACAGCACAAAGTGTAAGAGGTAGCACGTGTTCAGAAAAGATATGGAATGAAGACAGGAGGCAGGATCCTCTGGTTCTTGAAAGACTTTAAAGATGTGTCGACTGAGCAGAGCAGTAATATATTTGTACCACATTTTAAAACGATATCGACTGGCACTGATAAAAGGGGGTATGTGTATTGCCTTTTAATGATCTCCTAATCCAAGCTGAAGCCAGGGTAGTTAAACCTCACATACCAGCTGTATTTCCAAAGGAAAAACACTAGAGCACGTAAGCACCGAGGTGCTCCTTGGCCGTCGGGTCACTTAACTCTGCTCACGTGTCCAGCGCAGAAAGCACAAGCTCTAAGCCTTGCCTTCCTTCCCAATTCACAACCCTTTGAAAACTTGTAATTGCACAAATACTGATGTATCTTTGTTAAGATTTCTTCCTATGCTGTCTTTCCAACAGCTGCCATCCGCTTCTCGCCTTGCATTTAACTTTTTGTTTTGGTCAGTAGTGTTTCGGTCCCGGCTTAAATGGGTATGGCAGCGTTTTGTTATTACAGGAAGCTCTGTGGAGAACCACAGAGGTTTTCGAATCTGAGACAAGCAGCCTGCTTGTGATTTGAAACAAAACAATGCCTTTTTTTAGCATCGATTTAATTTCTAGGCATTCTATAAATGCCCTTAGAATCTACCAAACTAAGTTAATGTAAATTTATGAGTAATGTCCTCAAAATGCAAGTAAAATTTGCTTATGCCTTTAAGCTGTAGGACTCTCTTAAGGACTGCAGCCCGTTAGTATGCCTCAGGCTGTGCTTCCCTCTATCCAGCATACCCTTTAGAACCTTAAATTGCTTTAAATTTCCTGGAGGTGTTAACTGGAGATGTTGGAAGTAAAGGTATGAATCCTGGTTCATAGTCACAAATGTTTTATGTCATCTCGAGATAGATTATTACTAAGTAATGTGCAAGTTGGTTTTCATTTCCTCTCCATTTTATTTAAAAAGCAAAAGCTTTCTACGTTGTTATTTGCTGTTGCAGTTAATTTGTGCATCAAGAGTAGCAAAAGTTAATCTTATGGCATAGAAGGTTTGCATGCTACTTGGAAGGTTTAATCCATCAGCCTGTGTTTATTTGTCAGCTGTTTAGATTTCATTCACTTGGAATCACAATCTTTTCTCTCCATCTTGTGCGTGAAGTATGAAATAAGTTCAAGATGTGTTTAGTAGTGTGTGTGTCTCAACTCTTCTGCCTCATTTCTTTCTTGGTTTTCCTGAAGAATAGGACTGCAAATCAAGATGGGATGGGAGAATGATCCGTAACCCCACACAGTTAGGACTGTGTTTGGATCTCAGGTTTACTGCAGGCTATGCAGACAGGTCAGATACAGAGCCAGTGCACACCATTGTTTTGAACATTGTCACCTGGAATATTTCTAATAAAAAAATCTCTGCCTTTTCACACTTCGCCCTCCTACTCTCCCTTGAGAGAGATAGATATAGACACATAAATATATATATAAATATATGTTGTAAGTGATGGGAGGCTACTAATGCAGGTGAGCAGTTTGGAGCACTCATGGGCAAATAAAACTGTCCCTTGGTTTGTTTTTTTTTCAAGTTATAACATATTACATTAGGTGCACTATTTATTTGTATGACATTTCAGCCTTATGAAATTCTTGTTAGTCCTTTATTATTATTGTCAAAATTTTCTTCTCACATTCACAGCCAGTCAGTAATCTTTACACCTATGTAAACTGAGGGAGTATCCTAAATATAACTCAAGGTTGCTCCTTTCTCCAGTTGTGCGTGGGCTGATCCGTAGCTGTGGCATCAACAAGTTTCCAAGGATGGTTTTTGATGGAGCTTTCCAATGAAAGCAAGGCCCATATGCTCAGTCCCAGTTCTTCCCAACCTTGTCACCCTGGGGGAAGTGCTGCTCGAAAGGCACGACCATAGTGAAGAAAACCTCCCATCCCTTGGCTGCTGAAAGCTGCTCTCTGCCTGGAGCCAAGTCAGTGCAATAAGCTTCAGAACACTACAGGCTTCACTATTCCGTGAATCCCAGTTGTTGCTTTTCCCTGTAATTGGCCAGGAAAAGGGGTTTGAAAGGCTACAGAATGAACTGTGGAATACGTCTGGTCCCTTCTGCCCCCAAACCCTGTGGTGAAACAGGATGAGAAAAAGGAGGAATCCTACCATCAGAATGGACTTGTTCGGGCAGCGCAGCTGACAGGCAAGTACCACAGCTGTCAAATACTTACTCTGCCACAACCAGTGTGATTCTGCTCTTAATATTAAAAATGTGTCAGAATTTCCATTATGAACCACTTACTTTGTGGGTTTATAGCTTTGCCATAAAAATACACCTTGAGTTGAGTCTTGGCATGCAGCCATTTGGCTGCTTCTCACACAGTATTAATTTAGAACATCCAGACAGTGGTTTTATCTGAAAGGTTGTTGCTTCTTTTCTCTCTTTTTTTCTCAAGTACCTTCTTTTCTGCGACACTTGCAGAAATCAGAGATGGTCAGATGCAGTTTCAACAAGAATCTGCAACGTCTGGAAGCCCTTTTTGGAAGGACCGAGAGCTGTGATAAGAAAGATAGATCTGGGAACATCTACAAAATTCTCAGGCCAGATGGGAAGGCTGGATACAGCCCTCCAAGACTGAATTGACAAGATCTTTGTCTCATCCAGCAAGCTGACTGCCATCACCTAGAAAGCTGACCAGAAGACTTAGTGAAAACGGGGAAGCTTCAGGCAGCCTGGAACTTGCTAGCACAAATGAAGATGTACGCTAAAATACCAGCTTTGGATTGAAATCAAAGAATCTTCAGTCACATCTGAAGTCAGCAGTGTAACAAAATGATTGTCAGTTGGTCAGCTCTGTGAGATGAGAAATCAGGAGGAAAAAAAACCCAACCTTGTAATTTAACATTTACAGATACTCAGCTGAGATAGTTTGGATCAGCTCAAAAAATATCAAACCCTCTACTCCCGAGCTATGAGCTTCAGGAGGAGCACATATGGTCTGTTCAAATCACAGCCCTGATGAATGACTGGCAAAATGGACAGAAACTGGAGCTCCTAGCAGCCAAATCCTGTAACTCAAATCCTGTTTATACAATGAATGATGAAAAGGGGTGATCCTAATCTGATCCCTGGCCTTACCCTACAATTAGGAAAAGTGATAATCTCGGTTTGTAAAACAAGGAAAATTGGCAGCTGTGGAAAAATTAAAGGAAGTAGTTCAGTTCAATATTAGACTTAGGAAAAAATTGGCTGTAAAAGCCGTCCCGAGGCTGGCCAGGGCAGAGCCCCAGAAACGTCTGGGGAAAGTTCTTCAATCAGTTCAGGAAATGTGAAGACATGAAGCTGAAAGTGCTGAGCTCCAAAGGAACGAGGATAAAGCTTGTAGCTTTTCTTTAGATTTGGTCAGTTTACTTTTTGAATATGTATTAGGATCTGTGACATGAAGGGAATAAAGTACCCTTTTCTCAAACTGAAATGATTAGACTAGGTGGACTGAAAAAACAAATCTGTCTCAAGCAAGGCGAGTGGCTGCTGGCAAACGTGAAGCATCGTAAGGTGGGAAAATTGATTTTGGAAACTCCCCATCTTCCAAGCAAGAAATGTAACTAAAATGATGGATAAGCTACGGATGGATTTGGATTTCATTACGGCTCGTAATAGAATAATACATGCTGGAAGTATTGTCTTATAAATTAAATCTCCGGACATTTGCTGTAATTATGTGGCCCAGGTGAAGCACAGGATTTGCAGATAACTGATCTGTAATGAGCAGGTTTTCCTAGCACGGTGGAGCACTAGTACAGCAGCTCCTTCTTGCAGTATCTCTTTACCCAAGCGAAGGTAGAGTGATGGAAACTGTATTTTAAAGCCCTTGCAGAACCCTTAGCTGCTAGATCTGAAGGAGTGGTTCATTTTCTCTTGCACTTAGCAATTTAAATTCTAAATCCATTTAAATGCAGGGCTGCAGCATGTTCTCAAGTGGTTTCCTTGCAGTATATGATGCTGTAGGTGGGTATATCTGCTCTGGCTTTAACCCAGCTACCACAGCTAACTCCAGCTTTGACAATACCACAGCTCAGAGAGCAGGACAAGTCCTAAAGGTCCACTATGGACCTCCAGGCTACTCTGAGCTTGCGAGCCTCTACCAGAGTGAGAGTCACCATTGTTGGCACTGGTGTTAGCAGGGATAGAGACACCACGCCTGTGCCACCATCACCATTTTGGTGTACTGTTTAGATTCCCTAACAGTGTTTTTTTTCCAGTTAAAAGTCAGTTCTCTGCATCCAATAACTCTACAGCCTGCCCACAGTGGTATACCACCGATTGATGCTGAGGGAAACCAACCCCTTGCACCACACCTCGCTGTGTAGCAAATGGAAAGCGGTAAGGAGTGCTACTGGGCATGAAGGAAATGAACTGGGATGGGATAAGTGAGCTTTCAACAATTTTTGGACCTCACTCGCAGTTCTGATTAAAGTCAAATGGTGGCCTGGGCAGATTCCGCGGAGCCAAGTAGCAGGAAAGGGGGGAGGGAACAGCTTGCAGAGCAGGACAAGACCTACTGCAATTTAAAAAGATGTCTTTTGGCTCAGCACCTGCTGCCTTTTAGAGGATGGGAAGGTATGGTGCAGCAAGGCCTGTTTCACATTATCTCGAGATGGTATCTCAGTACGGAGTAAGATGTTTGAGCAGGAACTGACGTATTTACAAATGGTCTGTACTACGCTGAAAGCCATCAACCTGAACTCGGATCCAGAGACAAGTGAATCATTGCAGCAGAAGTAATTAATTATGAGTACACAGCCAGCCAGGGAATGGTTTTCATGGACAAAAAGAAAATGGAGGCAAGACCATCCTGCCTGGCTCTCCAGACAATGGCAGCCAGGGAAAGGTTTCTGGGTTTTTCTAAGGATTACTGCTACTATTTCAGGCTGTTTATTTGTGGCTTTGTTAATATTGTAAAATCACTGCATGAGTTTGGTGAGAAGGAAGCCGTGACAGTGGCTAGCACGGTGTGATTTAACGTTTTCAGTTTTTAGACAAAGCTCTTGTAACTGCTCCCACTTCAGCCTCCCCATGTTTCAAACACCTTTCAGGCTGGACGCAGATGCGAGCGCTTATGGTCTGGGGGCAGCACTGACAGAGGGAATCAAAGGACTTGAGAGGCTGGTGGCGTATTACAACAAAAAGTTTATGTTCTCGGGAGAGAAATTAATATTCTGCTCAAAGAACATCTGACAGTGGTTAAATCTAGAGAACGTTTTCACTGCCATTCCTTTAGGAAAGGATATATGCTTTGGACAAATCCTCGGCAGGCTGCAGGGACTCGGACGGGCGCGTTGCCTCCTGCTCGCGGGAGGGGAGGAATCTCGTCTTTCTGGGGTGTGACACAAGCCTGAGCTCAGGGTTATCTAGAGAGCAACGTTGGAGGTTTGTTACTAGCACTGCCCTGTCCCAGAACGTGTGGAGAAGGTCACCTGGGCAAACCCTGACAGCAGCCCAGTGCCAAAATGGCTTTCCCAAAACTCCGCGTTCCTTTGGGACGGGGCGTTGGAGCGGTGGGTGAAGACATCATCTCCTGCTGTGTGCAGAATTATGGGCTTATTTTTTGTAAACAAGCATAACCATATTGGAAAAAACCCATGCCCAGGAGTTCTCCTGCCATAAGTCTCCTGCAGTAAATTGAATTGTATGAATTTGTTAGTGTTCAAGGAGGTGTGCTGCTACTGAATTCATCTCTACTCTTAGCTGAAGCAAACCTGTACCTTAGTGAAGGATGGCTACAGTGCCATGTGGCTGAAACGTGTTTTTATACCTGCCTGTCTATAAAATATCACAGTGATTTCTGGGGCTATGCATGCGAACTAAGTAATAGACTGATCATTTTCTTGCTACGTTAAATCAAGTGCTAGGAAATGTTGAGGGGTTTTTGCTATAGGGAGCAGAGATTCAGCTTTAAAGCTTTTCTGTCTAAAGCCAGGCTTTCCTAAATGACTACTTTTCCTATACCTGGACCATCACAGAGCTGTCATGTTACATTTCTAGTGTCTCACTGATATGTGCGGCAACAGAACCCGATACCAGAGTTAGGGAAGCAAAGAGAAATTAGCACCTGGGTTTAAACACATTGATGTGAAACAAAGATAACTTCTGACCATCACAGGCAGCTGAAAATAGAAAGGACAAAAGCTGGGAAAGTGGGTACTAATGAACAATCTGATTTTAACACATTTGTTTCATTTTTAAAGTTATCTGGAGCTTTCTTCAAGCAGTAGGAGGGATCAAACACTGGAAAATCAGTTGTGTAAAGATTTTCATTGCTTTGTAAAAACCTCTGTTGAATGAGCTTACGTGTAAATCAGTGGTACTGGGAGGTTATGATGGGTTATCCAGTAACACTGACCTGCATCAGCAGGGGTACATTTCATGAACCATGAACCAGGGATGCTTTTTTCATCTATAAACTACTGATGTGGGTTTTTTTATACCGTGTATGTGCCAGGTAAGTTTTAATGTGCTTGGGAGGTGCTTGGATTCTGGAGGAATGTGAGGTCTGAGCACTGAGGCAGAATTCAAAGTAATTTGTGCTTTACAGTTTGACCTGTTGAGGCCTCTGAGGAAGAAGGTTTGAGACTGCTTGATGTTCCTGATTTGTGCAACTTGGTCTCCATTCTCATTTCACCTTTATCGTCCCTGTTGAGCTACTCGGTGTAACAGCTGCTCCTCCGAGTGCCCTGTCCTCCAGTGGGGTCCTTGGGGGGTAGAATTGTGAGGACCCACGTAAGCACATGGAGCTGTCTTGTGTGGGTACCTCATGGGCTCGGTGCAGGACTATTCTGTGATGGGTGCTGTGCTGAAAGTCAGACTGAGATAATTTCTTCTGGCTCCCTTTAAAGTCCGTTAAGCTTTACAGAGCTGGGACTCCAAGAGCTAATGGTCCATTTCAGCAAAGTGCTGAGCTCCTTCAATTCAAAACACCTTGCAGAATAAGGCCAAAGACTAGGAGGTACGAAGAGGTGTGAGGAGAGCTTTATTAGTACGGCACATATTTAACTCGTAGGAAAACCCACAAATTGTAGTCATTTTAAGTGTATTTCACACTTTTTAACTATTTGAAATAACCACATTTGTAAAAACTTCTTTTAATGAATAGAGCTCTTTATGTACAAAAGCAAACCTTTTTCCCCTAAGTACAGTACTTTTAAAAGTCTGTTTCTCTTGTAGGTCTGGCTGCTTCCATCATCTGTTTGTCACTGCTTCCTGCTACAGGGCCCTCCAGAACCAAAGAGAAGCAATTGAGATTATGCTTTATCTTAAAAGATTTTTGCTGCTCTATACCACAGATTCATCAGACTAATAAGCCAGATAAGTAAAGGATTTTTGTTACTTAATGCCAGCTCCCATAACGCTATTCTTCAGCACAATGGAGAGGCAGTGCAATCTGCGTGTCCGAGCGATGGGGAAGAGCTACCTGCTTACAAATTCTGGCCCCACTGAAGTCAGCAGGGGTTCTGCCATTTGGCTTCACCAAAGCAAGGGCTTCACCATATGTTTAAAAGAAATATTTCACTGGGACTACTGTTAGAATGCTGGTAAACGTGTGATTTTTAAGTCCACCTTCCTTTTCACATTTGAATGTTTGCTTACCTTGCATGCACTTCAAAGTCATTAGATATAAACCAGTCTCATCAATTTCATTGTATTTCAAGTTGCTTTTGAATCAATTCATTTTTTTATCTCTCTCTGCATTTCGAGACCCCAGCTGGCTAAAAACATGGAAGGGGACTGTTCACATATTTTCTATTGCTGGGATTTAAACCGAATTAAAGAAAAATAGAAATGAAAACATTTGCCTTTGTTTATGTGAGTAAAAAAGGTCTCATAAATTAGGACCCACGCTAGTCAGAATATCCCTTTAAGGAACACAAACCTCCACCTTTTTTGCGAGCGCGCTGCAAAGGGTACACGTCAGATCTACCATATCAATGTCATTTCAGAGTATGTAAAAAAACCCACTCTATTTGTCTTAGGAAATATCGAAAACTTTTATAGGGAATTCGGAAAATATTTTTTGGCCAGCTTGAAAGGTAAAATCCTGCAGCACAAAGTACAGACATGGGCACAGAGACTGAACAGACGGGCTGCTGTAAAACAACCATTTAATAAGGCATTAAAATGCCATCGACTTGGACACATAAAAAAAAAAAAAAAAAGCTATGAAAACAAATGCCTTTCAAATAATTAGGATCTTATGCTTGAGACCGGTGTTGATCTCTATGCAGAGATTTTCCTGCTGAAATCAGACCGGCCTAAGTCTGATGGTCTAAGGAAGGAATTAGCAGCGGATAAATTGGCTGCTGCTTCAGGTTTTTTGGTTTCTGCCATGCCTAAGCTCTACTATAAATGATCTCTTCAGCCTTTCTATCTCCTCCTTTCTGTTTCCTAAAGTTTTGGGAATACATTGAATTTACTTATGCCAGAATGATTTTTTTTTTTAATCGAATCTCAGATTTTTATCATGAGCGTGTGAAATGGTTGAGTTACTGCCTTTTACCCACACTGGGTGAAGGAAGCTGAGCCAGGCCAACAGATGCAGCCAGAAATAGCAGCAGAACTCATTTCTGGTCTTGAAAATGTAGTGTGACTTTGCTTTCACTTGAAGTAATGTGCTTGCCTTGATTTTAAGATTTCACAATAGTTTGTAGTAGTAGCTGGTGTGTAAAATATATCAAACTGTTGTGCAAATTGATCTATTAATGTAATAAAATTCTTCAAGGACAATTTTATCACGTAGAATGTATCCAGAAATAATTATTAGAGTTGACCATTCCTGTCTCTGTGGTTAAGCCTGGGTCACAGCTGTTCTAGTATTCCTCACAGCACAGCTCAGAAAAGCTACATTATTCCAAAAGAATCTCTTTGTGCATCAGTGATAGCAGAATGAACACCATAAGAGAAAATCATAGAGTTGTGGTTGAAGAGATTCGCATGAGATTCGCAGTTTTAAGTTGGAATTTAATAGATTTTACTACAAAAGTCGTGTTAAATGAATGTTGTTTTTCTTCTAGAATAAAATGACTGCTTTGGGCTTCATTTGACTGTGTATTAACATCAATGATCCTGGAGAAATTAATGGATGTTCCTTCTGTAGTTCATCTTGTTTCCTGGTTTGTGATTAGGCAACAGTTAGCCCTTGAGGCACATAGATTTAAACTTCTAATCCTGCACGAGACCGACTCTCAGCTCTGTCATTTCACCTCCTCGTCGATTTTGTGTTTCTAACACAGAACGGGGGCCCCTGATAAAAGCCCTGCGTGTAACTTTCATAACCATCAAGATAGGAGATCTTTCTCTTGCTGTTGTGATTTCAGCTATGAATCAGTTTTATACAACTTTCTGCTAGCCTGCTTTTCCAAGGTGTGAAAATTTGCACTGCAGAGGTATTTTATGAATCGCGACCGTCATTTTGGAATAAGATTCTGCTTATAAAGCTTGGAGCAGAATTTTTAGGTTTCACAGTAATTCACAGGAACCTATGCTGCCATTTGGCCAGAAGTACATCCCAATTAGTAACCCTTGTATCTAGCAGTATGCAAGGGATTTTTTTTTTTTCTTCTTTTTTTTTCCTTTTTCTTTTTTTTTTTTAAAGTCAGTCGTAAATGATTAGTCCAAAAGAGTAGCATAAAACTTCGAACTAGTCCCCTGCAGGAGTTGGCTGGAGGAAATTAAAGGATCAACAACATAAGGGAAGCACTGAGGTCGGATTGTTCCAGGCTGCAGCCACAGGCTTTCACATGCACTCAGGAAATTGACTTCTTCAAAAGCCGAGGATGCAGGCGTGAGGATGAGGAGGATAATGCAGGTGATGATTCTAAATCATGGCTCAATATCACATCATTTTCCAAGGGAGAGGTTTCTTCCTCACCTTGAAAAAGGAGCTTTTTCTGTATAAAAATTGAATCTTCTCTTTAGGACTTGATCAAAGTTCAGCACAAAGCTGAGCTCCAAAGCGAATGTAACATACGAAATAGTGAAGACTCCGTTTCCCCCAGATAGTAGCAGTTGGGTGGTGCTTTTTTGCACAAGTAAAAGGACTCCCTATAAGCTCTGCTGCCCATTCCACTGTTCCTGCGCTGTGCTCTGTGCCCTGTGTGTGGATTTGTGTGTTTGTGTGGGTGAGAGCTGTAAAACCAGGGACTCGGGAGTGCTGGGGACTGACAGACAGGCAGTGCCTTTTCTTTACTGGCAGAAGGGGATTCATGCTGCAGAAATGTGGATCTTCTGGGCCTGAGATGAAGCTGAAACCTTTCTAGTGGAGCAGGAAAGCCTCACAAGAGGGGAAACACATAAATCTACATCTGGAGCCAAGTATGCTGGGAAGGCATAAAGAGATGGGGGAGCAGGAGTGCCAGAGCTGGGCTGGGAAAGAGTGAAATTCCAAGGGGAAAAGTGGAAGAAAGAGGAATGTCCCAGCAATGAAGCTCTTATACTGTTCAAAACTTTCATCGGAAGTAAAACACTGGAAGGCTATAATCCAGATAAGGAAATTAGAACAAAAATTAACAATATTCAGCTATTCAGATGTCAAAAGAAAGAGCAGAGTTATTGGTGTTAGAGGTTATTGCCAGGAGGGAAAAGCTCAGCATGTCTGGGGTAATTAAGCTTCATTGGAGAGCATGGATCCCTTCTCCAGGTAAGAAAAGCTTTTGTAACATGCCATCTTTTGCTATTGTAATTAAACACCATAGGCTATTCTGCATATAAAGTCTTAAACACTTTAGTCCTTTATCATGGGATTTTACTGGCCAGGCATGTGTGTTCTTATGGCAAAAAAGCACTGACTGCTATAAAAAAAGAAACCCAAACATTTCTTTTTATTACTCGACTCGCTGTATTTTTATATATATCGAGCCAAATTCATCCCTTGTGTAGCTCAGTTGAAGCCAATAAGGACAGATTTGGCCCATGTCTATACGAGAAAGGTGGTGACAATTAAAATATATTGTTTAATAATGAGAGCTATGGTAGTGAAGTGTCTTTGTGTCTGTGAAATTATACACCACGACACCGCGCTGCCAGTATAGAGTGGGACTAGCAAAACATATAAGCCCAGTTTCTGATGGAAAGGCAAAAGCACTCCAACTTTTATTATTATGATCAAATGTCACAAAGGCATTTGAACCAGACTAATTTAGGTAACATCTCCAGAAGTCTCAGTTATAGTGCAGTATTTTACCAGAGTGCAAGCCTTTTGAAAATATTTCTTGGATGTTTTTATATGTGGCTATCAAGGACAGCAGGACTGGCTGTTATTAGCGGTAAGTAAAAGAACAGTTTCTATTTCATTTATATTTTACTGATTTTTCAGTAATGTTACAAGAAGGAATGTACCCTATTAAATGAGCTGTGTGGCCAGCCATTATTATCAGTTATACTGGTAATTCCCAGCAGCTCCTCTGGGTGAGACATTGTACCAACACATGAAAGATTCCGTTGATGCCCCGAAGATCTTGCCCATTCAGGCAGTAAGAGGTCCAAAGCTCACTGCACAGTCAGCCAAGTCATCTGCACAACACCAGAACCAAGGGAGTTTTGTTTGGCTCACTGGCTGGGTGAGCCATACACCACAACTCTTCTTTGTATAGCTGTTGGTAAGTTATAGTGACTTTTATAAGCCAAAGTCTTATTGTCCTGTCTGCTGCCTTTCTGCCTTCTACAGAAGGCATTTGGGTAAGGGCTACTCGTAGCCACGAACCATAGCCCTGCTTCCAATCTCAGCTTGGGAGTTTGCAGCCTGGCTCAGCTTTGCTCTGCATAGTAACTGTCCCAAGGATTTGGTCAAACACTTTACTGGGCGCTGGGTCGACTTCTTGCCAAGAGGGGAAGTGGGAGGGTGAGAGGAATGACCAGAGTGATTTCCCTTGAGCCTGGAGGACTCAGGAAAAGCCTTTTACCCTGGGGGCCCCCGGCTCCTTCCCCTCTGCTCTGACCCTTCGCAGCTGCTGCTGGGCTACCTGTCACTATGCTTTAGGAACTGGGGTGGGAAAGGTCAAAGAGAAAAAAAAGACAAAGCAACAAAAAAATCATTTTTGCTGTACTTGTTTTGCTCATTCTGACTCTTTTATAGAAATCTGGCTGCTGGCATTGAACTCAGATAATATTTTATTAGAAGAAAGCATGATTCATTGGAATGGTGCACTTTAGAATATGAAAGGAAAACTGGGAAGGACACAAAAGAAGCTCAGCTGTGGAAAACCAATTGAAGGAACCATTGCCACACAAAGAATCTCAATCTGCAGTAAGGAACAACAAAAAGGAACAAAATATTTCCAAGGAAACATCTGAGCATAGTGTTGGAGCCAAGCAGGGAATTATTACTATATTTGCCTATCAGGAAAGGGTCATACAGTGTATGTGGCAGGAGAATACCCAGTCATTTTGGAATTAATAGGAATTTTTTTACTAGCATCAATGTGATGGTCAGGACTGGCCCATATACCTATAAAATTGAATCTTAACCAAAGAAGTAATAAGAGATCCCAGGAGGAGGGGGATGTTTAGTCTGTCTTAAATAGGATAAAAGTTACTTTTCTGCTTTCTTGCACATTTTCAGAGACCTGTTTTTCATAGTATGAAAAGCAGGGCCCTGTTACCCACAGTTCTTCAGCATGGGCTGTGCAGGCTGGGTCTTCATTTCCCCCACGTTCTCAGAGCTTCAGGGTATTTCTGTTTCTAGGTTCTTGATTTAACATCTCTGCTGCTCCCAAGTTTCTGTATCACTGGGAAGGATGGTCAGTGGAGCCATCAATATTCCAACCCTCGCTCTGTGTGCTCTGTACATGTTGAAGTGTGAAATTTGCCCTCTTGCTTTTTCAAGCACACCCCTCCAGCCTACTTGCCTTGACACCTTCCAGTCTTGAAGTGCTTGGGCAATGGTTATACAAAGAGTTAAACCCCCTTTCTCCTTACATGTTACTGATAAAGAAATACAGAAAAACTGCAGGTCATCCAAACATTTATGTAACAGACGTGTGCTCAGTTCTAAGGGCGAGTGTAAATCTAGTCCTTCTCTGTGATACTGGGCAGAAATCCCAGTGGAAGTTTTTCCTGCCTCGATCTATCTCCCCCACTCCATTTGTGTGCAGATCTTTGCAGATAGTTGGTGTGGAAGTTAGGTAGGCATG
>JANHFX010003551.1:8948-35443 GCA_027560015.1 Chloroceryle amazona | reverse complement strand
GTGGGGAGATGCAGGAGGTGGGCTCCAGCCCTGCTGCTGCTGGAGGAGCGACCTGTGCGTGCCGATGGCAGCGCCCGCCCGTGGGCAGGGTCCTTCCTTCACCTGCAAGTCAGGT
This sequence comes from Chloroceryle amazona, assembly GCA_027560015.1. NCBI lineage: Eukaryota > Metazoa > Chordata > Aves > Coraciiformes > Cerylidae > Chloroceryle > Chloroceryle amazona. The sequence goes on along the minus strand of JANHFX010003551.1, from coordinate 35,328 downwards.
TTGCTGTAACAAAAGCACTGGCTCTGTACACCCAGTGTGTGCATCCCCGTCATGGACCTGGGCCTCTGAGTGCTACAAGATGAGGCACTGGTAGATGATTCTTCACCAGGGACCTCCTCTGTCTATCTGAAACTGGGAGATATGCCCTTTGAGAAGAATCTATCTGGGACGTAATGGAAAAGGCTGAGTGCCCCTGACAAAGGGGTGTCTGGCTGGTTCTTTGCCTTGTGCCTTTCTCCTGGATGCCTTTAGGTTCTGTGGCCCAGAGGCATTTACTATTTATATCTTTCAAAGCCAGGAACTCCGGAACCACAATTTATGACTCCACTAGGATATTTTGTTTATTCACTTACTGTATTCTGCTGAGCTGCGACAGACATCCAGACATCCTGCCACCTTTCCTCTAAGGGGATAAGACCACTAGAATATGTGCCCATGATTAACTGCAAGTCTGTTCTCTCCTCTGACAGTGCACAAAGCTGGATGAATTTGCATCCTGATGGGTACTGACAAATGAGGCAGTGGTCCTGGGTTTGCCCCCCAGCTTGGGCTGTGATTCCAGCTGTGGAAGGGAAATGAGTGCCTTGACCCTTGTCCATCCTCCTGCTATCTGGCTTGATCCATCTGAATCTGAAAATAACAAGCTCGGAGTAACACCAGAGCCCTGGGTGGTATTTGTTATCCCAGTGACTTCCAATCTCCTGAACACACAAGGTCTGAGATCCCACTGGGCTCTCAGATCTCAGACTTCAGTGCCCAGAAAGGCTTGTCTACTTTGTTCCTATGAAACTGGGACTCTTCCAAACATTACCCCAAACAGCAGTCCAGCTCTTCAGACTAATGTTTTGGGGTAGCCTCCAAAACCATTGTGGGGATGATAGGAACAACCTTTGGGTGCATACGGAGCGGTCCATAGGGATAGGCTGGTACGTGACCCAGAGTAGATGTGAGCTGGCTCTCTTAAAGGCTTATGCCCCCTCTCAAAGACTTGTTGTTGACTTTGGCTCCAGACTGGGCTAGGTGGGCTTGCAGAACAGAACTGTGGGCAAGGTTCAGACTGGGGTCTTGCACCACTGTGCTGGAAGCTCTGCTCAGGCAGTCCTGAGACTGATGAACAAACCTGTAAGGGAGGTGCAATTGTTTGGTCTTCCAGGCATTCACTGACAGAGGCTGTTGCAAGATCACACTTGCCTGTGTCCTGTCCAGTTATATTGGCCTTGCCCACATCTGCTTGGACCAGCCACCTCCAGATGTCTTCTGAGGGACAGTAAGAACATTTTGCTGGTTGAGCTTTCTAACTCAGACTGTCTTGGTTCAGAATAAAACCCAATGGTATTCGGTTTTAATACCTAGAAAGTATATTTTGACCAGGGTGACTCATTTACACAAAATATCCACAACTACATGATGTTTTCTCTGCTGTCTCATAAGCAGAAGTTCCACGTGGCTCACAATCGCTTGTTCTTCATGCTGACAAGTCAAGTGAAGAAGACAGAGTGGGGACAAGCTCTTCCACACTCCCTCCACCAGGGAGTCTGCAAAAGCACTCTGCTGTGAAGTTCAGGCATGATCAGCCTTTATTAAACGTCATTAGACTTGGCCCAGAAGACTGGCAACATGAAAATTTCATGTGGCTTTTAGTAAGGCTGGGCAGGGCTTTTTAAACCTCTACGTCTGGGGAATGATCAGGAAGAAATCTGTGCCAGGCTAAGCGATCAGGAAGCAGTACACTGAAACTACACCAGTAGGATTGCAGGATGGGACATGACCTGTTGGACTTCCAATGACTCTGTCAAAACCACCCTTATTTTTTAAACATCTATCTGATTTCGGGGCGGGAATTATAGGAATTAGCTGCTTGCTGCAGAAGATCTTAGAAACTCTGACGCGAATGACCCTTTTATTCTGTACCTGTGAGGGTGAGGAATAAAGAGGGTAAAGGAGACTTGCTGTCCTGGTCCCACTGCTGCTCACAGCACCAGCTGGCAACAGGAACAAGCCATGCAGACACTGGCTGCAGCCTGCTGCAATTCTGTCACCATGGGCAGCATCAAAGAACCTGGTCCCTCTGCAGCAGGCTGTCAATAGCCGTCAGTTCAGTGAAACTAGAAAGGCCAAAACTTGCAGCAGAACAGACTTTTTTTGTGTGTTACAGAGGCCAGCCATGGTCTCCAAGACTTGCTTCTGTAAGAGGACAAGAGCCATCAGAGCACAGGATTTGTCCAAACTCCACTTCTGGATTCACAGCTCCCCTGGCACTGCCAGCCCTGCCCTGAAGAGCCAAAAGCTGCCAGTCCTCACAACCATTGGCCTCCTGCAAAATACCTGTGCAGGGATGTCCTCAGTGCTCCTCAGGAAGGGTTTGCATCCAGGAAGCCTGGCCCACAGTCAGTGGTGCAACACTATGTGGCAATAGGACTGCCACGGTACACGTGGGAACGCAGTGAACTAAACCCAGTATAGTCATGGGGGAGCCGGGTGTGCTGGGTGTTGGGTGGACTGGCAAGGTGTGGAAACCTGTCACAGGCTGTGTCCAGGGCCACCTTGGTCCTGGCAGCCTGGATGAAGGCAGAGCTGCAGCTGCTCCATCTTGATACCACCTCCTGCTCTCCAAGGTCCCCCTAATTGTGGTGGGTGTGCTGTTTTGGTGTTTGCCATGGATGTGCTGGTCCTGACCCCCGGCAGGTCTGTGGAGTTGGTTCCCACACACCATTTGCACAGTGCCTTTTGGGCTATCAGAGCTCTGCCATGCTGGGCTCTCTCCCAGGACTTGGGGGGCACATGGGATGGGACTGAGGCATCTGGAGAAGAGAGCTGCCCAGCCCCCAGTGGCAACTGGCCCAAGTGGCAGGTACCCCCAGGCAGGGGTTCTGCTTTTAGTCCTCCTCCAGAGGCTGCTTTGCACTTGCTTTGCCAGCCCCCGGGAAGGAGGAGCAAGCACAACTGGGGATCGTGCCCACGCTGCCCGCACGTTCCCGACTGATCCCAAAGGCTTTGGGAACTTCACAGAAGTGGGAGCCAACTCAAGTGTGAGTTTTGCCAAGTGAGCAAAAACCTGGAGGTTGAGCTGCAACCCAGCAATAATTAATGTAGCACTTATTTTAATGACTACCACTAATTGCATGAGCAGACAACTCGGCACTTGCGTGTCACTGCAACCCGTAGGTGATCCGTGGAGCCTCATTTCAAGAGGTGAGGAGGGAGACCAGGCCATGTGGTTTTTCCTACTTCCAAGGTGACCCTGGGTCATGCTCCCTGTAACAGCCAGGGGTTATACAAAGGCACCCCCCCTGCAGACAGCACTCCTCCTGCAGTGGTGGGGCAGCAGGCCAGGTCTTCAGATGCCACAGGAAGGCCATTCCACATTGTAGGGCAGTTGCACTCATGGAAGGCAGCCCAGTGACAACCTCTGCACGCTGTGAGCTCTCGCTGTGCCTTACCCATAGCAAGTCTCTGTCCCTGGCACCATTTTAAGCCCCCACCTCACCGGGCTCCTCCCCGGCTTGGGGCACTGCGCCAAAATCCTGGGCTGTGAAACAAATCCTCTTGCTCAGGCAGACTCGGAGGGATCTAGCATTTCAAGCAGAGAGAGCAGCTCTTCTTTAGGGTGTATGAAAGGATAAGACCTGCTGAGCATGCTGTAAGCACCAACACCTGAGATAGGTGCCCTGAACCTAGAGACACAGGGCAGAGCCTGGGGAGTGGGGAGGAGGTTCTCTTGCAGCTGGTCCTTCCTTTCACTCCCTCTGGCCTCTCTCTCGGCCCTTGCCTGTGGAAAGCTCCCCAAAAGGCAAAATTACTATTATTTTTGTTTTCCCGACCTGAGCTTTAAGTAAAAATTAGCCAAATGTTCCTGGTGCAGCAGTGGTTTTCACCAAAGGCAGCAGCATGACTCTCCGGGTGTTCCCTTGGGGTGAGGTGGGGTTGTATGGACGGCCAGAAGCCATCCTGGAGCCTTCTGGGATGTCTATGTGCAGGATCCAGGCTGCCAGCCCTGCCACCCGCAGGGCTCCAGGCATGCTGAGGCTACCAGCTCGTGTGCCCAGAGCTGTGGGTCCCTGTGTGCCCAGAAGCCTGGCCAGTCCTGCTGCTGCTGGGGCGGGGAACAGGGCTTGTGTTTGTTGATGTTGGCTCTTGCTTTATGTAAACCCAACGAATACTTGCTCACCCAGTGCAGTGAGTGTGATACAGCCCTGCCCTTCTCCCAGACCCTTCTGCCCTCGGGGGCTGAACCCAGCTGCCCATGGCAGAACAAGGTGGACTCGCTCTCCTGAGCTGCCTGCAGTCCTGGGAGTTCCAATTGCTGTTAACTGGGCATTGCTGTAAACTGGCTGTTTGCCCAAACGAGACCTTTTTCTGCTTTGTGTGACCCATCCTGCGGCGATCCTGCAGCAAACCTGTTCCTCTCTCACTGGCACTGATAGGATGGGAGCACTGTCTCAAGGAGGCTGGCAGAGGCCCCCTGGGGTAACCCAGTGCTGGGCACAGGTAGCTCTGACTGAAGCCCAGGCTGGCAATTTGGTTCACTGGGTGAGAGGGAAAACAGGGATGCTCCAGACAAAGCAAGGAGAGGGTGAGAGCTGCAATCCCCCAACTCTCTGTGGTAGCACGCCCTGCTGTGGGGGCCAGGTTGACAGGAGAGGCTGCACATTCCTTCCTACCCATGCTGGGGTGGCACCCGATTGTCCACATGTCTTTCTGAGGGGCTCTACTCAAGTTGGTCCAGTTTCCTGAGTCCCTTTCTCAAAATCACGGATTGAATGTGTCGGCCTTTGCCTGTGCCCTCCTCTGCCGACCTCTCCCCAGCTCCCCAGGGTCACTCCTGACTTGAGTGGATGCAGGAGGAGGACAGAGAGGGAATTGGTTGCCACTAGTGATCACCTCCTCAGCTGAGGACAGAAAGAGTGGGAGAGGAAAGCCCTTGCCCCCATCCGTCTGCAGTCCCAGCCTGAGCCCCAGTGTGGCAGCTAGGGCTCCCGTTCCCCTTTGCAGCTGGGACCCCTTCCCGCCCTGCTGCTGGTGCTGTGCTGGCAGACGCAGGCTGCTCCTCCATGAGCCAGCGCTGCACTCCCTGCCTGGCCCCGCTGCGGGAGCCCACTGCCTGCCCCAGCCCCAGCCACCCACACTGGGTGCTGAGCCTGCTAGAGAAGTGCAGGAGTGCAGCTGGGGGGATCGCAGGGCACTTATTATAAATATATATATGTATTTATATACATAAACCTCCCTGGCTTCACCTGTCTGCTCAGTCATACCAGTCCCAGACACGCTGCCTCTCCTCCCCCGGTTTCCTTATGCTAATGCTTTCCTCTCACCTGCCAGGGGCTGCTGAGAGTCCTTTGTGTCTGCCTGACAGACAGACCTTTCGTGTTCTCCTCTGCAGCTGCAGGAGGAGGACACCTGCCAGGGGAGGCATGGTGGGCCAGCGGGTTTCCAAGCCACTGGGGGCTCTGGGAGACAGGTGTCTGAATTTGAGCTCTGGGTGCTCTGGGACAAGCAGCCTCTGCCCTCTGCTGCTGTGCCCAGTCTGGCCCTGGTGAGAGACTGAGGCATCTCAGCAGCTGGTGGCAGGGAAGGCCAAGTGCAGACTGCAACAAGCTTGTCAAGGTCTTTCTCCAACCCTGCCTGCCTCTCCTGCTTCCCAGTGCGGGAAGAAGTCCTTCAGCACACCAGGTCTGCAGGGACTCTCAGAGATGACAACAGTGCCCTGACACCACCGGTAAAGGTGGTGGAAACCCTGCCCATGGGTGTCCAGCTGGGCTTCCATTGTCTGCCTTCTGGCAGCCTTTGGGCAGGTTGCTCCGATGCCTCAGTTTCCCCAGGGCAGGTCCACAGCCCCATTTTTCCTCAGTGCCTTTGTTTCCACTTCTCCCTAAGCCAAGGCAGCTCTGCTGCCCGTGGCTTTGCTTTAGGGGACCACAATAATCTGGAGCTTTCTGAAACCAGGAGCAGATGTGGCATGAGCTTCCATTCCTCACCTCAGTCTCCTGCAAGCTCTCCAGTTCCATGCTCCTGTGGCAAATCTAAAGTCTTCTTCCTCCTCTTTACCCTTCTCCCAGCTGCCAAAAGAGCCCGGCGCCCTGGCCTTGGCCCTGCAGGGAGATGGAGATGTGCTGGGCATAAGCACCTCACAGTGCTGGAATCGGTGCCGTGCTGTCCCTGCACAAGGGCTGTGGATGGTGGGGCTGAGGGCTCAGCAGCCTCCCCCGTCTGCACACCCTCCCTGGTCCTCCCCTGGCCTGAGGTTATTTTTCTTACTAGGTATTACTGGTGTTGAGCACGTCCCTCTACTTGTGGACCTTTTGAGCAGTGTTCATTTCCAAGACATCCCCCCCCCCTTTATTTTTAAATTAAAAAGAAAAAAAGAGATGTTTCCATAGGAACTTGGTGAGAGGCTGATCCCGACCTCATTATTTGCTCAGTGAAAGGAACTTTATTTTCGTCTGTTTGTGTACATTGTCAGATTTTGGCTAAACCTACTTTCCTGACTTTGTACACTGCGTTCTTTTAATCTTCATCTCAAATGCATTCATCCCATGGCTTAATTTATCCCGTATTGTGATCAAATTTAGCTGCAAGCGATCTGCTTCGCCGATCCTGAATATTCATCAGCTGCCTCATTCATTCACTGGAGCAAACCCTGCTCAGAGCGGGCGGCTGTGGCCGCAGCAGCGTCAGCGGGAGCTGCTGCCCGGGTCGCTTGCCCGAGGTGCTGCTTTTCTGTGTGGCCTCACCCGCTGCAGAGGTGCCACCCTCAGCCTGCACCTGCTGCCAGCAGCTCCACCTGCTCAGCCGGCGGGCAGGGCCACCAGCCTCCCACAGCAAGGCTCACCCATCAGCCGCAGCCGGCTTCCCAGCACCGCTGTCTCTGGACCTGTCCGAAGAGAGCAGGAAGGAGGCTGCCCTGTCCAGGGAGGATCGCGAGGGGTTGAGAGGAGGAGGGATGGATTTCTTTGCCAGATTCACCTGGGGGATCTGCAGGTGGTCAAGGACATCCCCACCTCCCTGGCTTCCATACCTGTTTGGGACTCGTGCACAGACAGGACCTTTCTGGTCTCTCCTCGTGACCCAGTTGGCCCTTTTTACCCATAACTGGCCTCAGGGGATGAATGCAATGAGGTGAACAGGAGCTGAAATGTCTACAAACCAGAACTCAGAGGAAAATTCATGAGACCTCCAGGAAAACACAGCCAGTGTGGGGTATAGTGCTTCCAGTAGTCCCCAGCTGGCACTGGAGCACAAGATGGGAAGGTGGTGTCACCATCCCCCCTATTATAGGCCTGTCTTGCCTGTGACTTGATGTCTGCATGAAGTTCAGAACAGTTGTTGATCTCAGATGCATATTAACAGTAATGAAGGTGATCGGAGGTGGTGTGAGAAGTTACCCATCCTTTTCCCCCCAAAAAGGGTGACCTGTTCTCAGGGAGACATTTCACCCATTTTGGGAAGTCTCAAGCAGTGAGCATGGCTGCAGAGGCTGTGTTGGGGTGAGCGAGCCCCCCCAGTGGCTCGGGGACTCTAGCCCCATCCTGCTCTGTCTGGAGCCAGGAGGGAGGGCAGGTCTGGCTGATGCCATGGTGCTGGGTCATAGGCTGGACATGATGATCTTGGAGGTCTATTCCAGCCTCAGTGATTCTGTGATGCTGTGAATCCCACTGGTCCCCCTGTCCAAGCTGCTGTTCCATGGGGAGGATTTTGTTTTCACCTTTATTTTCAGGCTACCAGTAAATATAACAAAATGGAAAGAAAATGACTTGGCTTAGGAGCTGATGTTGAGCTTTTCAAAGGAGTTTTGGTACAGATTGAGTTGAAAAGATGTGGGATTCTCTGCTTCACCTTTGTCTCTATGAATCATCAGAGTCTTAAACAGGTGAAAAGCTTATTTGAAAACTGTGATGAAACAGCACTGGTCACTAAATATGTGGGGGGGGAAGAAGACATTCAAGAGGTGGATTGCTTTGATGAGTGAGTGCCTCTTCCCTGTCCCCCAGCTCAGCCTCGCAGGTCCCAAGGGCTGAGAAGCAGCCAGCCAGGCAGGGCCACCTGCACCTTACGAAGCCACATTCCTGCAGCTGCTCCAAGTGGGCACTGCCCTGCCCACCGTGCAACGACCCTGTTGTGGATTTGCAGATCAAGGCATGAACATGTGTGGGGAAGTATCTACTTGAGAGAGTCCAGTGGAGGCTGTGAGGATGATTAAGGGCCTGGAGCACCTGCCTTATGAGGAAAGGCTGAGAAGACTGAGAGGGGTTCTGATTAATGTCTATAAATATATGAGGGCTGGGTGTCAAGAAGAAAGGGGCAACCTCTCTTCACTTGTGCCCTGCAGTAGGACAAGGGGCAGTGGATGCAAGCTAGAGCACGGGAAGTTCCACCTCAACATGAGGAAGAACTTCTTTACTGCAAGGGTTACAGAGCACTGGAATGGGCTCCACTGAGAGGCTGTGGAGTCTCCTGCTCTGGAGACTTTCAAGACCCATCTGGATGAGTTCCTGTGTAACCTGCCCTAGATTCTATGGTCCTGCTCTGGCAGGGCGGTTGGACTCAATGATCTCCTGAGGCCCCTTCCAACCCCTACCATTCCATGATTCTATGAAGTGATGCACCCCCAGCCCTGAAGCCAAGCAGTGTCAGATTTGGGGTCTGATGGCTGTTACATGATTCTCTTCCCCCAGATCATGCCATGTCCTGGATAAAATACGACTCCAGCCTCTGTTTCTTCATCCATAAGAGACAAAGTCTAAAAAGATTTGGACAATGGATCAAACTGGTCCTCTTTGTATATTCATCTGGGAAATGGGGGTACCTGAGGTGACTATGAGGTCTTCATAGGTTAGGGACCAGCCTGGAGAGGTGTGTGATGGGCTTCTCTTAAGGCAGTGACTTCAGTCAGATAGTGCAGTGCTTGCTGTGCCCTATGTCCTGTTCTCCAGGGATAAATTAAATTAGTTGATCTATAGATTAATGAGGTTTGATAAGTGCTTTGTGAGAGGGATTGGAACCTGTGGGCATCTTGTGGCCGATGAGCCAGCTGGGTGAGGACCACAGCAATTGAACTTGTTTTTCAGAGTAACAGAAAATTTAGGCTGAGTTTGCTCTATAGGTTTGGGAGGGCATATTTGCAAGGCCTCCCTTCGGGAATCTCCTTTAGGGCTCTCACTGATTCCCTTTATCCTCTTGCTGTGCAGAGCAGTAACTGCTCAGCTGCAGAGCTGCACCCAGCTGTGGGCGTCAGGGTGTGAACAGCCCCAAGCAAACATCAGCACCCAAGTCAGTGCTTGATTGGGACTGAGCACTTTGAGCATCACCTCCCTCTGCAGAAGGGCTCCCGTGACAGTCCCGGGAGTGAGACAAAGCAGAAATTCCTGCATAATGCTACTTCCAGATATCCCATTTAATCCATCCCGCTCCCCCCCTACTCCCTGTATTAATGTCACTTTACAGCTCTTGCACTAGCCTTGCACTGCCCCCACAGACCGGGGGCTTACTGGGAAGGCAGCACGCTCATGCTGTGTCATGGGCTCCCACAGCACTTGCACCTTGCACCGGCTGAACATCTCCCCCTAATCTGATTTAGCCGCATACAGCTCAAAAAAACCTCTAAGTGGATTGGCTTATCTCTCCTCCACTAACCCAATCTGCCAATTAGAGCTGGCTGGGTTTTGCATGGTGTACAAGGCTGTCCTGAAATTGTTCAGGAAATCTGTACAGACGGGCTGCTTCGGGGGCTCGGTGCCATCTCCGAGCTGACTGGCTCCAGCCACCTGATGCCATCCCCTGCCAAGCTACTGGGAGCACACCGTGGTGTGCCGCGGCCCCACCAGTCCTGGGCTGCTGGGCATGGTACAACACACCCCATCTCCTCTGTGTCCTTGGCAGACTCACATCACCTCCCGTCTCCGGTTGGTTGCTGCAGCAAGGGGAGCAGCAGAGTGAGTCCCAGGATTGATTCTCTCTCTGCTCTGCAGCCTTGTCCAGAATGACAAGACTTCAAAGGCAGGAGCTGCAGGAGCAAGTCTTCCTGTGCTCTGGCACACTCGGTGGGCCAGGGGAAGAGGAAGGCCTGAGCTGGGTCATGGCATTGGACAGTGGCTGGAGACACTGATACATGTCTCACAGCTCCTGTATCTGTCCTTTGTCTGACTTCAGTGGGACTGCCTCTGCCTCTCAGTCCCTTCAGGCTGCTACGCTGGCAGTGTAGCCCAGCCACGAATGTCCCAGCCCAAGTGCAGCGCTCTGCCCGTGCACCACAGACAGCAGCTCCCAGCCCTGGCGCACAAACACCCAGCCCTGCTGGGACTTCACATTGTTCACCTGCCTCTCCAGGTCGAGAAAGCTGGGTTGAAAAGCAGGTGGGAAAGGCATCAATTCGGGCTAGAGGTCTCAGGCTGAGCCCCCTCCAGAGGCATCACGTGAGCATGACATGGTGCAATGGCCCCACAAGCCATCACCTCACATCCACAGGGCCCTGGTGAAGAGCTGTCATTGTGAGCACAGAGCAACCCTGCCACCACAGCTCCAGGTACAGGGCAGGAGCAGCACTGTTGCAAAGCCAAGACTGTGACAAAATATCCTGAACAGAACCCCCCTACTTATGTAAAAAGGTAAATGCAACCCAAAGTATTCTCCCTCCCAAGGAAAATGGGGAAGGAGGGCAGTCTAACCTCTGGAGTCCCATCATCAGGGAGCAAGAGGGTGCCTTAGAAGAGCTGAGTAGATCAATTTTCTGCCAGGTTGTGTCTGCGACCAGCAATACTGCAAGACATGGAACCATGTTACACCAGAGACACACTTGGCATCCTGCAACCAGCTCCATGGCTCCCCAACCTTTCTGATTACTGGGCTTGTTCCTATCAATCCTTGTCTGTGGCTGGTACTGACTTTTTGATTTCCCATGCTGCTTGCTAGGCAAGAGCAAGTTGTTGGAATCAAGTGAGACTGGATATGTGTTCTACCAGGACAGCCACTTTCTTGTGGATTTGTTTTGTTTTTTTCTTAAAGAGAAAAAAAACCAAAACAAAACAAAACCCCAAACCCAAAGCTTTCAGAAACAGGTTAAAGGTTGCTCAACTTCTCAAGGCTCCATTTTAGATCAAAATCATCTTTTTCTTACTGTGAAGGTAATGGTCAGAAGGGGAATAATTTCTGGCCATGTTCTGAGAGCTCTTCTCCTCACTGACATATGTCTGACAGAGCTTACATCCAGGCCCAGCTGCAGGTGTACCTACCCAGTCATACTCAGCAGCTCCTCAGCGTGAGTTTCAAGAAGGGATGCAGCAGAGGCGAGCATCAAACTTGCTTTTATCTCCAGGCTTTGTGACACTAAAACACATTGAGAGAGTGGCTGCTCTGAGGGTTTATGCTTTGAGCTGGGCATTCAAGTCTAACAGTGCTCCCCCTCTGGAGACCACCGCTCCCCTCCACTCCACCTGAGAAATGGTGATGCTCCTTCTGCCAGTGGTGCCCCCGTCTCTTTCCAATGAAGCCTAAAAATGGGGCTGACAGAACTGGGACCTGTGATTCTTTTCTTTAGCAAACAAGGCATGGAAAAGCAGCACAGGTCCCAGGAGCAGGCCACCTGGGACCTTTACACCCCATACAGGGTGCTGTGCCTCATCTCCTGCTTCCCTTACGTGGCTGCACATGGAGTGCCCTGTGCAGCAAGCTCTGCTCCCGCACACTGTCCCAGCATGTCAGCAATCAGCACTAATAACAGATAATCTCTGGGCTGACTTGATTTTTAATGGCAGAATGAGGCAAGTGCTGTGCCTTTCAGGACCTCACCTTCCTTCCTCAGCAGTGCTGAGAGGAGGAGGCAGAGGAGAAGCAGGTGGAAAAGGGGGAGAAGGAGGGATGCTCCAAGCTGTGCACCATCGCTTGCTTTTCTAGGGACAGGGAAGAGTGGAAGGGAGCTTGTGGCATGCTGGTGATAACACTTGGGTGTTGGAAGCATTGTGGAGCAACCAATCACAGCATGGCATTTAGTGAATTTTAGTGATTTTTACAACCTTGCATAAGGAAAAGGTCTCTTGCTACAAACAGGGAGGGTTCAGGATCCTGCATAAGCACGGCAGAGGAGGGTAGCCAGATTCAGCCTCACCTGTGGTAGCTTGGAGTTGGTGTCATCTCTCATGCTGTGATGCCCTAGCAGACCTGAGGGAGCCCGTGCTGGGCAAGGCAGTCCATCTGCAGTGGCTGCAGCAGTGGTGGCTCTAATGCTCCTTCACCTGTCCATACCTGGTCACAGCACAATGACTGCCGTGCACCCTGCTCACCTTGGATCCTCCTGCTTTGGGCACCCCTCGCCAAGGCATTAGGTGAGGCTGAGAGGTGGTGATGCATCTCCTTAGAGCAGGCTGCAGATCACCTTCTCCAGCCACGTGTTGTGCAGTGGCTCTGCACTGCTCTCTGCTTCAGCTGCCTCTGAGGGAGCTGGCATCTTTAAATCTCCCAGCCCTGGGCTGGTGGAGTATAAGGAGGCTTTGAGACTGGCTCCATCAATCCCAAGGTGGTCACCTCAGCACCCCAGTCCTGTGTTGTGAGGCATTTGTGTCATTATTCTGTCCACAGTGTAGCTATCCTGGTCCTTAGAGACCCCATGGCCACACAAGCTGAGGTTTTTGGCTCTTTTGAGGGAGATGGCTGATGGAGGAGGTTAGATGTGGTGCTCAGAGGAACCCCTGACATACCCTGCAGGGTCTCCAGAGCCTCTGGAAAGGGATCCTTCTGGTGCACCATGCCCCACGCTGCCTTCCCTCAGCCCATCCTAAGCCCTCCTGCAGGTGCTACCTACTGGTTGACAGCACCGCCAGCAAGTGCCCCTCCAGGGCACAGATCCCCTAACTATGGGGCTGCCCCACATGACCAAATCAGAGGAGAATGACGCCATTGCTAGGCAAAGAATGAAGCACCCCTTTCTCTGCAGTGCAAGATGAAGACTTCAGATGTCTTCACAGGAGACAGGCTGCTGTGTTGTGACCCAGCATGGTGTTAGGAGGTTGATCTCAGGTAACCACAGCTGATATGTAGACTGGTGAACGACCCAAGCACAGAGTTGCTAAAAGCCCTGCACAAGACACAGCTTCTCAGGGAGGTGGCAGGGTGGGAGAGGCGGCTTAGATGGTGCTTTCTCATTTCTCTGCAAGTAGTGGATGAACTGGAAAGGGAAGACTGTGAGAATGCAAGTTTGTTTTTTACAGTAGCCTGCTCTGAAGCACATGGTGCTTTTAATACTTTCAGTTAAGTCAGGCAGAGGACGGTAACTATCCCAGGGTGTTACAGAAAACCGAGGAGTTCCATACCCTGCACAGAACCCAAGCAGCAGAGCGGTGCCTTTGAATGAAATGCAGAAAGCAATGGCAGGCACAGAACCACAGAATAGTAGGGGTTGTAAAGGACCTCTGAAGATCATCTCATCCAACCCCCCTGCTAAAGCAGGTTCACCTAGATCAGGAATGCACAGTTGCACACGATTGTATCTGGGTGGGTTTCGAAAGCCTCCAGAGCAGGAGACTCCACAACGTCTCTGAGCAGCCTGGTCCAGGCTCTGTCACCCTCACAGGCAAGAAGTTTTTCTTTATGTTCATGTGGAACTTCTTGTGTTCCAGTTTGTGCCTGTTGCCCCTTGTCCTATCACTGGCCACCATTGACAAGAGAATGGCCTCATCCTCTTGACACCGCTCATTCAGTTATTGATAAGCTCCCCTCTCAGGTTTCTCTTGTCCAGGATAAACAGCCCCAGTCTCTCAGCCTTTCCTCAGCAGAGAGATGTTCCAGTCTCTTCAGCATCTCTCTAACCTCCGCTGGACTCTCTCCAGTCGTCTCTCTTGGAGCCCAGAACTGGACACAATAGTGATGTGGCCTGATTAGGGCACAGTAGGGAAGGAGAACGTCCTTTGACCTGCTGGACACTCTTCTTTATGCACCCCAGGAGACCAATGGCCTTTTTGGCTACAAGAATGCACTGCTGGCTCATGGTTAACCTGCTGTCCACCAGGACGTCCAGATCCTTCTTCATGTAACTGCATTCCAGCAGGTCAGCCACTCACGTTTACTGCTGCGGGGGGTTATTCCTCCCCAGGAGCAGGACCCTACAGTGTCCTTGCTGAATTTCACAAGGTTGTCCTTCACCCAACTCTCCAGTCTGTCCAGGTCTCACTGGATGGCAGCACAGCCTCCTGGTGTCTCAGCTTTGTATGGTCAGCAAACTGGCTGAGGGTCCGCTCTGTGACTTTATCCAGGTCATTGAGGAGTGTATTGAACACGACTGGACCCAGCACTGACCCCTGGGGAACACCACGAGCTACAGCCCTCCAGCTGGACTCTGCGACTGATCACAACCCTCTGAACTCTGTTGTTCAGCCAGTTCTCAACTCACTTCATGGACCATTCATCTAACCCACACTTCCTGACCTTCCCTACAAGGGTGTTATGGGAGACTCATCAAAAGCCTCGCTGAACTCAAGGTAGACATCAACCACTGCTCTCCCCTCATCTACCCAGCCAGTCACGCCATCCTAGAAGGCTATCAGATTGGTCAAGCATGATTTCCCCTCGGTGAATCCATGATGACTACTCCTGATAACCTTCTTTTCTTTCACATGCTTAAGACATGACATCTGGAAGAAGAGTTTGTGGCTCTTGTAGATCGATGGAGGCAATATTGCCAGGGCTATTGAATCCCTAGTACAAGATGAGATCCTTTAGCAATCCAGAGATGGGGACTAAAGCTCAGAAAGCCACTAGAAAGACACAGAATTAACCCCAAACCAATCAGGTGTCACTCAACGAAGGAAGACACACAATCTGGGTTATGGGCCATGAATTTCCCTGACACTCTTGACCTCTTAGAGGATCTGGTCAGGAGGGGACACTAGCTCAGCATTTACAGACAGCAGCACACAGGTCTGAGGGTGCTTGAGTCAGAGTGATGGGTGGGAAATGGCTGTGAAGGGTGACAGGGGATGTCCCCCTGCAAGCAGTTGCCAGGAGCGGGTTCAGCGTTCACTCACAGGAGAAGTGCTCTGGGGGGTAATGTGGCAGCAGCAGGGAAGTGTGAGAAACATTTTTGCAAGCAGAAGGATGAGCTCAAGCCAGCGTCCCTTCCCTGGTCACTGCTGAGATCCAGGAGAGCAGAAGGAATACCATAACTTTGTCTGCAAGACAACATGTTCTGCTACCCCTGCCAGCTGCCCCCCAGTAAATTCCTGCTCTGGTTGTATCTGCAGCATCTGGGAGATGATGCTCCTAGGCAAAGCCAGTACATGTTTTTGAGGTCTCAGAATCTCCAACAAGAGGTGATTTCTTTGGTGTCCACTGACATTGGCTTCAGCTCTTACGTGCTTCACAGAAAATGGTAAATTCAGGAGAGTATGGCAGGGCCCAGCTCCTCCACTGATGACCCTTCGAGCTAGAAGAAACCAGAACCAAAGACCCTGACCAGTCTGTAAGAAATTTTGGGAAGAGTCAGGACAGATGAGGTAAAGTAATGAAAAGGATGTCCTCAGTAAATACCATGTCTGGGACAGTGATGGATATGGTGATGTGCCAGGCTTGGCTTTGAGCGATCACTGGAAAACACCAATTTATACCAGTGCAAGGGAGAGCTGGCCCAATTAGCAGCAGTGGGAAGCTGCCTAATGTCCTCCAGACCATCAGGAACCCCAAATCATGCTGAGCAGTGGAGGCTGTGCTCTCTGCCACTGCTGCTGAAGGGTCTCCTGTGGCTCTGGGGCCACCAGCACAGTGGGGCAGTCCCACCTTGGGGCTGTGAGGCTGAGCAGTCTGGTGGAAGAAGCTGTGTTTCCCAAACCTCTCCTGACTGGTGAGCTGAATTAAGTGGCAGCAAAGGAGCCAGAGGGGCAGGATGGAGCTGAGGTCACCAATCCTGGGATCTGTGCACTGCCAACATGTGCCACCCACCACCTGATGTGGTGTTCTGCACTATGAGGTGTCTTTCAAACACTCTTTCAGGGTACCAGAGCTGAGATTCATCCCTGTGGTTACCAAGGGTCTGTCAGTTTGCTGGGGAAGTTCCAGGTGAACTATCTGTCACCTTCCAAGGCCACCTGGCAGCAGGGTGGCCGTGTGCTCTGCCAGAAGCTGCTGCTGTCAGAAGAGGAAGAATAGGAAACAGAACTGCCTGAAAAACACAGAGGGCAAGAGAGAGGGGACAGCAACTCCTGGGGCTACATGGGCACATTTCTGTAGTTGTCTTTGCAATGCCCATCTCCCTGTCTGCTTGGCTGCTGCCGGGGCTCAGTGTGAGAGGATCCCCCCGCCATACTGGGAAGGGTGTCTATTCACCCCCTCCTCAGATGTCTCAGATAAGGTTTGTGGTCTCCAGTTCCTTTCATTTGGGTCTCTCTGTCTTTTATAACCAATCTTTGGTCTCACAGAGGCACAAATACTACCAGCACAAGCAAGCCCAATTTTGCTGCTTCTCCTTGGCCCGGGTTCAGTTCAGGTTCATTATCCCCAGCAGCTGCCGGCCCACGCAGTTGGGAAGGGGTGCAGCTGACAGGGGGGCACAGCTGGATAAACAATGGAGCCAGCCAATGGGAGTCAATCCCATACTGAGTCCTACCCCTGTATAAGGGAGGGATGGCCCAGCATGGTGGTATCTGTTTTTAACTTTCTTCAGTGTGGCTGGATCAGGGAAAGTGGTGTCTCAGGCACAGGTAGAGCCTTCCTGACTTCTGTCACTCACTGTCTATTATTTCATTAGTACTGTTGTTTTCTTATCTCTTTGTGGTGTTCTATTAAACTGCCCTATCTCCATCCCTGGGGTCTCATCTTTTTAATTTCTCACAATTTTCCTTCCCATTTCACAGAGGGAGTGTGGAGGAAGAGGCTGGGGGGAGAGGTGGGCAACCAGCTTCATGGTGTTCAGCTGCCTGCAGAAGTTAAGCCATGACACTCAGGCTCTGAGGAACTCCAGGGTCCTATCCTGGAAGAGTCAGACTCCTCAAAGTCATGCACGGTGCCCTTGTAACAGAGATATGAGAATCAGTCTGGGAGGGGACGGGGCAGGGGGGATGTAATGGCAAGGGTACCCTACCCCAAGGGACAATGTTGGGTGGATTTTGAGGATCTGGTTCCTACTGTAAGCTCAGCCCAGCTCTGGCATTTGGGAGATGAGCTGCAACTTGCACCGCAGCCAACCTGGCCCAGCTGCCTCCCACTCTGCTGCGAGGGCTCCTTCCACACATGTTCCTCCGGTGCTGCTTTTATCAGCAACACGCTTCCTGGGCAACAGTTATTTGGAAGCAAAAAGACTATTAGCTCACAAATATTGGGGCAATATTTGTCTTCTGTAGGAGTTAAACAAGCCCGTGCGCCTCATCCTTAGGTTGCTGCTGGCTGCTAAGCCTGGGTGGGTTGCAGAGTCCAATCCCTGCCTGGTTCCAATCCCTGCCTGGTAAGAGTCCAAGACAGCCTTGAACTGGCAGGATAGGGGTGAGAAGGAGGTGTCCTCTCTGCCACTAGCAGTTTCCCCAGCTCCTGCAGCGGATCCTTGTTCCTTGTCAGCCACTGGGGGTTACCTGTATGGACCAGAGTGACATTCCTTGGTCCCTCACAAAGAGAGCCAAGCTCCTTGGAGGAGCATTTCTGTGTACCTGTGGTGACACAGGGCAGCTTCTCCTACCAAAAGCAGCTGAGCCCTAAGCAGAGGCATGTTGCTTCCTGGGTGCTTGTCACACACAGCTGAAAGTGCCAGGGCCACCTTCTCTGCCAGGTCTGTGAGTTGTGTTTTGCCATCCCAGCATCTTCACTGGTAGGTCCTGAGAGCATCCCCCCCACAAGGAGGCTTGGCTGGCCAGACTCCAGACCAGCTGAGGGTAGTCCCTGTCTTCTGGGGCCCTTGGACAGTGTGGTCCCAGAGAGTGCTGCAGGGAGGCTCCGTGAGGGCTGACCCCTGCCCCACCGCACCCATGCCTTCAGCTGGCAGGGCCCTGGTCCTGAGGGCTGGCTTTCTGGCTCCAGCCTTGACCGGCTTCACTGCCATGGGTGTGCTGGGTGGTCACCGGGCTGTGTCTGACCCCAGCTGCTGTCACCACACTTGATCCTGACCCTGGCTTGCTGACTCATCTTCCTGGCTTGGCCTTGGACCTGTGTCATCACCAGCGACTTGCCTGGTGATCATGATTCCTGGCTGAGCCTGGCAGCCGTGCCTGCCCTCCTCCCTTGCGTGGGTGCCATGGGACAGACGCCTGCCAGTGAAGCCCCTGGCCCACCAGCCACATTACCCTGCCCCCGCTGCGCCCTGGCAGGCATTGCCAGAGAGTGCAACACTGAACAGATTACTTTCCATTGACAAATTGAATATAGAAATGAGCCAAAGCCTTCTTTGCAGCATATACCAAATGGATAAAATATGGCTTTGTGCATCTGGCTCGGAATTGCTGCTCTGCTGCTGGTTTTGCAGCCAGGGGAAGGCAGCTTGAGGAAGCATGGCTTTCCTTCACGGCTCCCTATCACAGATCCGGGACAGGGAGTCACACGGGGACCTCTTGCATGTGCTGCACAATTCCCAGTGCCCTCCTAGGCTGTAAGCCAGGTGCCAGGTGCTGCACGTCTGCTGTGGGCAGAGCAGGTACCGCTCTGATGAGCAGAGGTAGGAATACCTGCGTTAGAGGTATTGAAGAAAGGAACTTAAAAGCTCAAAGCTTTTCTGCTAGAAGTCTGTGGCCAGTGGATGATGCTCGGGGAGAAGTGAAAGGAACATGACAAACTCATGCCACCTCCAGCTGCCTCACTGAGATGTTGCTGCTTGAGACTTCTGAGATTGTGTGCAGACCATCATCTCAGACACTGGGCTTAGCCCATCTTGAATCCCACTTTTCTCTTTGCCAGCACAATGCCCTGTGTCAAGGAGGTCCACAATTTCCTTGTACATTTGTATGGACAGATCCTTCCTTTCATATGTTTTAAACCTTCTGTGTGACAGCTTCTTTTCTGTCTTAGTGACAGAGTGAATAACTCCTGCTGACTTGTGTTTCTGTCTCCTCGTGTCTCCCTTTGTGCCCCAGGGACCCTGCAGGAGCAGGTCACAGCCATGGGAAACTGTTTGACTTTTCTGGTGGGACAATTCCTTTCAATTATTTTTTATTCCCAGAACAAAGCCTTTTGTATTGCTGAGTCTGTGAAGGTGAAGAAGAGCACAGGACGATCTGCAGTCTGCTTGACTCTCACATCAGGCAAGCAGCATGATGGCTTTCTACAGGAGGGGTCAGGGCTGTGCCAAATGCAATGCCAGGAGGTGCCCTGCTCACCTCCCCGTGCTGGTCAATCCCTTCTCTCCTGGTCTGCTCCCACTTTGGCTCTGGAAAGTCCAGTCGTGGATGGTAGGGCAGCTGGCTGGACAAAACCCTTCTGAATTCGCTGGAATTAAGCAAGCTGTATGGGAGACAAGGAGCTTGGACTGAGCGCGACACGGCTCCGTCCCTCCTCAGCAGCTCATTTCTAGACTGTCAGAGCCATTTGCAGATGTCCTCCTGCTGCAGTCTTCTTGTCCTGCAATATGATAGTAGCCAAAAAATTGATAACTAATTAAATTTATTTCATCCATTAAGTCCGTCTCTCAGGCCCACGCTTGTGTGTTAGAGTATAACAATCTCATGTCACTTGGTAGGCAAGAGGCTGCGACACGAGCACGTCTCCGGGTCTGGTGACGAGAGGGTAAATCACGAGCTAGAGGGATTCAGGCAGACAACTGCCAGGCGAGCGTGTGGCTGGAAAAACAGAGGTACAGGAGCTGATTGGTAGGTGGGAAAGCATTAAAAATCCTTTCATGGTTCATCTGTAGTGCAATAAATAAGACTCTCACCGAGAGCGGAGAGTCTATCTCTCCGTGGTCTGCAGGAGTGTGAGTGATGTACCTTCGGCATGATCTATTTGGAGGGACGATATGGCCCTTGATTAGTAAAGCCAAAGACCTTTGTCTCCTAAGCTTCCAAACCAGTTCATATTGTGCAGAAAAAAGGAGGATCTCAGCTCTGCAAAGCCAAAATTTGGGGTATACTGGCTTTCCACTTGTGAGATTTTTGTGCTTAGAATTGAACCTTTTTGCTGAGATTCACAAAATGGGTATTTCCATGCACTTAACATTTTTAATTCTCTTTTTTTTATATTTACTTTCCCCAGTGATGAGAGGAACAGGCCATTTTAATTTTCAAACCTGTTGTGAAAACAGGATGATTCTTGCATTCATAGTGAACATTTCCCTGTTTCATTGTGTGTATTGGTCACCCTTCGAGTGGCAAAAAGTGACAGAGGAGAAGAGCTCTTTGTGAATGGACGGATGAGAGACAAAAAAGGGGTGAAATAGGGTGGAATTTGGGCATAGTGTACGTAAAATCAGCGGTAAGCCTGGATAGAAAAATACATGAAGGGGTGGCAAACTGAGCCCAGGAGGAAGGCCTATTTATTAAACATCTCCCTTGGACCTGAGGGCTTCATCTTGTCCCTTCCATGGCAGATCATCATCTACCTGCAGCGCCCAACTGCCCCAACATCAGGCATCTCTAAGAGAAGCAGGGGGTTATATATCGCAGGATTTGCCCTCAGGAGAGCAAGGAGCATGTGCTGTCCTGCATGGGGCAGCTGCTGTCCCAACAGAGCTGACCAAGGTCACCAGCCATGGCTGCATCTGATCCAGAGTTGTATGGAGATACCACAGTCCTGGTACGGTGCCGTTTATCTTTGTGGGTGACATGGACAGCGGGATCAAGGCACACTCAGCACTGACACCAAGCTGTGTGGGGCAGTTGACAATGCTGGAGGGAGGGGATCCATCCAGAGGGACCTTGACAGGCTGGAGAGGTGGGCTCATAACAACCTCATGAGGTTCAACAAGGCCAAGCGCAAGGTCAGGGCAATCCCAAGCACAGACACAGCCTGGGCAATGAGCAGACTGAGAGCAGCCTTGCAGAGAGGATCTGGGGGTGTGGACTGATGAAGCACTTACCATGAGCCGGCAATGTGCACTGGCAGCCCAGGAAGCCCTGAACATGTCCTGGGCTGCATCTAAGAGCAGTGTGGCCAGCAGGCCAAGGGAGGTGATTCTGCCCCTCTACTCCACTCTTGTGAGACCCCACCTGGAGTCCTGTGGCCAGCTGTGGAGCCTCCAACACAAGAAGGACGTGGGCCTATTGGAATGAGCTGAGAGGATGGCCATGAAGACGATTAGAGGGCTGGGGCACCTCTCCTATGAGGATGGGCTGGGAGAGTTGGGCTTGTTCAGCCTGGAGAGGGTTCTGGGGAGACCTTATTGCAGCCTCCCAGCATCTGAAGGGGGCTACAGGAAAGCTGGGGAGGGACTTTTTATAAGGGCACATGGTGATAGGATGAGGGGTAATGGTTTTAAACTAGACCAAGGTAGATTTAGATTGGACATTTGGAAGAAGATTTTCACTCTGAGGGTGGTGAGACACTGGAACAGGTTGCCCAGGGAAGCTGTGGATGCTCCATCACTGGCTGTGTTCACATCCAGGTTGGACGGGGCTCTGAGCAGCCTGGTCTAGTGGGAAGTGTCCCAGGGAATTGAACTCAATGATCTTTAATGTCCCTTCCAACCCAGCCCATTCTGTGACTCTATGCTATGGTGTGGGGATGAAGGACTTGCTGGCCACCACGTCATTCGTCTGAAGGGTCTTGCAGAGTGCAAAGAGAGCTCAGCTCTGGGGTTGCACAAACACTGTGCCTAAAATTCTCTCTTACCTAAGCTCAGAGCTGGATAGCAGACGGGCCGTGTTCAAGCCCACTCACCACCCAATCCTGCTGAGTCCTGACATTCTTTCCAGTTTTCAGGATTTCTCTTGGGAAATAACAATTACACTCAGAACTAATGTTAATTTCAAGACTCTTTATTTTCAGTTTTGCAGCACTGTTATTATATTCTGATGTAGCAGTCCAGTATAAACATCCCGTTATGTACAACCACCGCTGATACACCCTAATAGAATTGTTTTGTAGGGAAATGTTTTGACACTTTGAACAAGACAGGAAGAAAAGCACACGGCGTACTAATTAGAGGACCAGCAGTTTTCAATATATTAAGTAATGATTTTAAACTAGCACAAAGCTATTGTGTCAAAGTATTTCATTAAAACACAAAGGAGCACTTTGATTTAGAAAATAAGATGTTTCAGTCAATGCTAAGTAAAAGTCATTCAGAGTGATGTAAAACAAATACTGTGATGTGAATAAAACAAAGGAAGAGCTGGAATCCTCTGCCCCAGCGCATGCCTGATGCACACTGCACAGTCCTGCTGCTGACATGTCCTGAGTGATAGAAAGGTATCCTCAGGAGAACAGTGAAATGAATATTTTCTTTTAAATTTTGTTTTAGAACAAGTGTGTTTTGCACTTTTGTTTTCCAAACTGTATGTGTTCCAGAACTGCTCATTTATAGGGCAGTTTTTTCCCTGAGCAGGATTTAAGATGTGACAGTTTCTCATTAGTTTCCAAGTTTCAAGCGTGGCTCACTGTCACCCGTTGTGCTGTCCCTTGCCTGCCCGTGGCTGGGTTGGCACCGATGGCACCGCTGCTCCGGCTCTGGCCCGCAGCTTCCTCTCTGCCTTCACAAAACCCAGTGACTGGGGCTGGGCTGTGACCACCTCGCCCTCAACTGTTGTGGAGGGGCTGAAAATTGGTGTTTCCTCCTCTCCCTTGAGGCTGCTGCTCTTTGCAAGGGCAGCAGGCACATCGGGCAGAGCAGGTGCTGCTGGCACCACTCCCCAAGCTCCTATCCCAGTGCAGGAGCAGATTCCTGCAGCCAGAGTCTGTTGGGAGCACTGGGATTCTCCACAGACTGATGGCATCACTACAGAAAGCAGCATGTAAGGGAGTCATGGGCAGCCTCTGGTTTTCCCTTTGGGCCATAATTCTGTTCCTTGTTCACAGACACCGGGCTCAACGCCACCAGGAGGCTGTGGTGTTATCCTGAGCACACCCCAAGCTCCCTGGGAGCAGAACTGAACTGTGTGGTCCATCACTCCTCACACTGGTGGTGAGAGGACCCGTTTCTCACTCCATGCACTGTGGAGGAACAGCAGACAGCATGGGGTGAGCTGCATGGCATTAATTCAGTCCCGGGTGCTCTGGTGGCTTCTGAAGATCCAGAGAGCCTCCTTTCTGGGCTGCAATGTGCACCACTGTGCACTTGTGTCCTCCCAACCCCAAGCAGCAGCTCCAATACTCTTCCCATCCTGAGCAATGCTGTGGCCACCGGGTCCCATCCAAGCATCTGCAGCACCATCAGGACAGAGGTCTTGCTGGTGGACTTTGCACCAAGCTGTCCCTAGTGAGCTCCCTGTGGCAGCCGGGGTGTCCTGATGCCCAGCCTCCCTGGCCAGAAGACAAGCCTGGCATTTTCTGTTCCACTGGGGGTTTTTCATGTATCTTCTAAGCAGGTAATCCCGGCTGGTAGACAAAACCCCTTCATCTCAATGCAGCTGAGGAGCCATCCATTTCTTTCTGCTGTTTTGCAGGGTTGAGCCAGAACTTGCTGGTGGTACCTGGAGTGGGAAAGTGCTGAGATGCTACAAACCTGTCAGGGGGGCAGGACTGATGCCCTGACTATGCAGACAGGTAGGCAGCACTCTGTTTCTCAGACACGTGCCCAGCCATCCCCTTTTACCTCTCAGGCACTCTGGCCTTGACAGGGCAGGTGGACAGGCTGCCTGCACTACCTCTGCCCCCTCCTCTCTCCCGTGGTCACCAGCTGGCAGTTGCACCCTGCAGACGGACCCCCTGGCATGAGACAGGGAGCTCCCAAAGAGGCAGATGAGTGCAGCAGTACCAGCCTCAGCAGGGCTCCCAGGGCTGCTGGGGAGCTCTGGTTGCTCTGCACAGCCACTTCTGATCACTGCATTTGAAATTATGCTAAACAATGAAGTGACCATTTTCCATCCTGGAGAATTTCCGCAGGATCCACAGATGCTTGCCCCTGTGAAAGGCAGGAGCAATTTCTATGCCTGTGAAATGATGCCTGCAGAACCATTTGTGATTCCATCTGCAGCGGGCAAGCTCCATCTGCACTGTCCAGCTAGAGCGACTGCATCCCAGCCCGGTGGCCTCAGCTTCAGGCAAGTTCTGAGCAGTCCCTGTGGTGCCCTCTGAGGACCAAGAAGACTGCAGGCTGTGCCTGAAGCACCAAGGATTGTGCCTGCTTAGGTGCCCCAGAGCAAAGTGCTATTTGGCTCATCTGGTCCCCAAGCTGCTCCTGCCTTGCTGCTCACCCACCCCACCAGTGGCACCTCCGCAAGCCTGCATGGCCTTTGGACCAGGTGCTTCTTCTCCATCAGAGACTCAGGAGGGATGCTGGGCTCTGCTGGACTTGCTTCCTTTAATGGACCCAGTCCTGCAGAGGTAGAAGCAACCATCAGGAAATGTGCAGATTGTCAGTAAAGGAGAAAAAGTGTCTGTCAGTGAAAAAAAAAAGTGTGTATCACTAAAAATGGCGACATCATTTAGAAAAATCCCCTTTTCTCCCTTTGGCTTTACTCTGTCTGCGTCAATGCCTTGAATGCAGAATGTGGATTTAAAGGTTTCTGTGTATTTTGTAGATTCAAAATGATGGATTTGGTACAAAGGGGAGCACAGCTCTTGTAGTGCATGCCTGAGCTGGTCTGTCCCTGCTGCGAGTCTGTCCCACATGTCCCGGGCCATAGGCAGGGCTGTTCCTCTGCATTTCAGGATAAGGCAATGGCCTCGGACTACCCTGGTGGTGACCCAGGCAGGGCTGGGGCTGCCCAAGATGCTCCAATGCATCTACTTTCTGCTGACCATGGAGGTTCTCACCTGGCTCAGGTCCCTGCCAGGCGTGCTGGGGACTTGCTAATTTGTCCCTCCCAAACTGCTCCAAGGAGTCAACTCATGGCTCATGGTTCAGTGTTTTCAGCTCAGGGACTTCACAAGCCAGATCTGGTTTCTGGATATTTAATAACCTGCCTGTGGATTTCATTTATTTCCATTTATTTATGTTTCACACTTCTTATTGTCAAACCCTCACGAATATTTCTTTCAAGGAGTTTTCTGGTCTCCATCTACTCCCGTACACTCCTGACATCACAGCACTCTGTGGCCAGGAGCACCACAGCTCTGCCTTCGCTTCACCACAGCACTTCGGGTTGGTTTGACCCTCGCTGCTCTCAGCTTCGCTGGGAGCAAGACTCTGCAGGCTTCTTCCAGGTCTAATTCCTGTGCGTGCTGAAGTAAACAGACCTGCAGTCAGTGTTCAAGAGTTGGTGTCCAGCTCGCACCATGGCGCTGCCATCTCCTTTCTTCTGCTCGTCTTGCGGGGGCCCAGCTGGAATGGGCACAGCTTCCCCCGCCGCATGGCCACCTTGGGCTTCACACTGCACTGGGGGTGAGACTGAGCTGCACCACAGCCTGTTGAGAGCAGGTTCAGACAAGGCCGGCTCCCGACCCTTGAGAAGCAGAAGCCCCGGGGCATGAACATCCAAAGCTGCCTCGGTGCCCAGGATGCTGGTCAGAAAGGCAGCAGCAAGCTGTGCACCCAGGCCATGTGTCATCTGAAGGAGCTGGGAGGCCTTTGGTTCCTGAGACATCCCAGCCTTCCCTGCATCTTACAATGGCCTTCCTATTTCAGCTCTAAATGTGCCTTGTGTGCTTTCTGTGTCTGAAAAATTAAAAAAAACCCAACCCAAACAAATGTGGTATCTCCACACTGCAGGGAGATAATTAAGACTAATAATGATCCGTGTTCTAAGTGATTTTAAAAACAAAGCACAGCTATTTCTATTTCTATTAGGCTTTTATAAAGCTTTTATAGGCTTTTATGAAGCTTATAGTTGGCTTTTTCAGATAATTAACTGTAGGCCCTAGCCTACGGGATGCTGATGCTGCACCTTCAAGCCAGCCATACTTTCCCACCCTGCACCAGGCACCTCTAGTCAGGGGACACCTCTCCATCCATTTAACAAAATACCTTATAATGTTTATAGATTTTCCTCTACGCTGGTATTAAGCTAATTGCTCTGTGATAGCTCAGTGATCTCACATGTTGTGCTTGCTGCTTCTCAGTCCCTGGAAAATCTACTTTGTTTTGAGGGAACTCAAACCTGCTGCTTACCTGGGAGCTGCATTTCTCTTGTCTCCAGCTAAAAGTTGGTTCTTTCCCCAGATGCATCTTCCCGGAGAAGTACCCTGCAAAAGGGGAGACAAAACCTGACATCGTTTGTCTTTGCTGTGGCCAGGACTGGGATCTGGAGATGGGATTGGGTGAATTTAGAAAGCCCAAAAGATACCAAAGCATGAGAGTGGAGCAAACCCAGGCATGTGGCCACATCAGCACGCTTGGAGGCATGAAGCAGCAGCACCTTCCGGGCTGTGCTCACCAGCCCTGGCCCTGCTCTCC